>CM059793.1:0-227500 GCA_030435695.1 Brachymystax lenok tsinlingensis
CTAAACTAACCCTAACCCATCTACATGGCTGGTTGGAACTAACCTAACCCATCTACATGGCGGTTGGAACTAACCCCACCCATCTACATGGCTGGTTGGAACTAACCTAACCCATCTACATGGCTGGTTGGAACTAACCTAACCTAACCCATCTACATGGCTGGTTGGAACTAACCTAACCCATCTACATGGCTGGTTGGAACTAACCTAACCCATCTACATGGCTGGTTGGAACTAACCTAACCCATCTACATGGCTGGTTGGAACTAACCTAACCCTAACCCATCTACATGGCTGGTTGGAACTAACCTAACCCATCTACATGGCTGGTTGGAACTAACCCTAACCCCTAACCCATCTACATGGCTGGTTGGAACTAACCTAACCCTAACCCATCTACATGGCTGGTTGGAACTAACCCTAACCCATCTACATGGCTGGAACTAACCTAACCTAACCCATCTACATGGCTGGTTGGAACTAACCTAACCCATCTACATGGCTGGTTGGAACTAACCTAACCCATCTAACCACATGGCTGGCTGGAACTAACCTAACCCTAACCCATCTACATGGCTGGTTGGAACTAACCTAACCTAACCCATCTACATGGCTGGTTGGAACTAACCCTAACCCATCTACATGGCTGGTTGGAACTAACCTAACCCATCTACATGGCTGGTTGGAACTAACCTAACCCTAACCCATCTACATGGCTGGTTGAACTAACCCTAACCCATCTACATGGCTGGTTGGAACTAACCTAACCCTAACCCATCTACATGGCTGGTTGGAACTAACCCTAACCCATCTACATGGCTGGTTGGAACTAACCCTAACCCATCTACATGGCTGGTTGGAACTAACCTAACCCATCTACATGGCTGGTTGGAACTAACCTAACCTAACCCATCTACATGGCTGGTTGGAACTAACCTAACCCTAACCCATCTACATGGCTGGTTGGAACTAACCTAACCCATCTACATGGCTGGTTGGAACTAACCTAACCTAACCATCTACATGGCTGGTTGGAACTAACCTAACCCATCTACATGGCTGGTTGGAACTAACCTAA
Source organism: Brachymystax lenok tsinlingensis (assembly GCA_030435695.1). Lineage (NCBI taxonomy): Eukaryota > Metazoa > Chordata > Actinopteri > Salmoniformes > Salmonidae > Brachymystax > Brachymystax lenok. The sequence goes on from CM059793.1 coordinate 1,079, forward strand.
CCCTAACCCATCTACATGGCTGGTTGGAACTAACCCCTAACCCTAACCCATCTACATGGCTGGTTGGAACTAACCCCTAACCCATCTACATGGCTGGTTGGAACTAACCCTAACCCATCTACATGGCTGGTTGGAACTAACCTAACCTAACCCATCTACATGGCTGGTTGGAACCTAACCCTAACCCATCTACATGGCTGGTTGGAACTAACCCTAACCCTAACCCATCTACATGGCTGGTTGGAACTAACCTAACCTAACCCATCTACATGGCTGGTTGGAACTAACCTAACCCTAACCCATCTACATGGCTGGTTGGAACTAACCTAACCTAACCCATCTACATGGCTGGTTGGAACTAACCTAACCTAACCCATCTACATGGCTGGTTGGAACTAACCCTAACCCATCTACATGGCTGGTTGGAACTAACCTAACCCTAACCCATCTACATGGCTGGTTGGAACTAACCTAACCCATCTACATGGCTGGTTGGAACTAACCTAACCTAACCCATCTACATGGCTGGTTGGAACTAACCCTAAACCTAACCCATCTACATGGCTGGTTGGAACTAACCTAACCCTAACCATGGCATCTACATGGCTGGTTGGAACTAACCCATCTAACCCATCTACATGGCTGGTTGGAACCTAACCCTAACCCATCTACATGGCTGGTTGGAACTAACCTAACCTAACCCATCTACATGGCTGGTTGGAACTAACTAACCCTAACCCATCTACATGGCTGGTTGGAACTAACCCTAACCTAACCCATCTACATGGCTGGTTGGACTAACCTAACCCATCTACATGGCTGGTTGGCTAACTAACCCTAACCCATCTACATGGCTGGTTGGAACTAACTAACCTAACCCATCTACATGGCTGGTTGGAACTAACCTAACCCTAACCCATCTACATGGCTGGTTGGAACTAACCTAACCCATCTACATGGCTGGTTGGAACTAACTAACCTAACCCATCTACATGGCTGGTTGGAACTAACCTAACCTAACCCATCTACATGGCTGGTTGGAACTAACCTAACCTAACCCATCTACATGGCTGGTTGGAACTAACCTAACCCATCTACATGGCTGGTTGGAACTAACCCTAACCCATCTACATGGCTGGTTGGAACTAACCTAACCTAACCCATCTACATGGCTGGTTGGAACTAACTAACCTAACCCATCTACATGGCTGGTTGGAACTAACCCTAACCTAACCCATCTACATGGCTGGTTGGAACTAACCTAACCCATCTACATGGCTGGTTGGAACTAACCTAACCCTAAATCTACATGGCTGGTTGGAACTAACCTAACCCATCTACATGGCTGGTTGGAACTAACTAACCTAACCCATCTACATGGCTGGTTGGAACTAACCTAACCCTAACCCATCTACATGGCTGGTTGGAACTAACCTAACCCTAACCCATCTACATGGCTGGTTGGAACTAACCTAACCTAACCCATCTACATGGCTGGTTGGAACTAACCTAACCCATCTACATGGCTGGTTGGAACTAACCTAACCTAACCCATCTACATGGCTGGTTGGAACTAACTAACCCTAACCCATCTACATGGCTGGTTGTTGGAACTAACCTAACCTAACCCATCTACATGGCTGGTTGGAACTAACCTAACCCATCTACATGGCTGGTTGGAACTAACCTAACCCATCTACATGGCTGGTTGGAACTAACCTAACCCTAACCCATCTACATGGCTGGTTGGAACTAACCTAACCTAACCCATCTACATGGCTGGTTGGAACTAACCCTAACCCATCTACATGGCTGGTTGGAACTAACCTAACCTAACCCATCTACATGGCTGGTTGGAACTAACCTAACCTAACCCATCTACATGGCTGGTTGGAACTAACCTAACCTAACCATCTACATGGCTGGTTGGAACTAACCTAACCCATCTACATGGCTGGTTGGAACTAACCTAACCTAACCCATCTACATGGCTGGTTGGAACTAACCTAACCTAACCCATCTACATGGCTGGTTGGAACTAACCTAACCTAACCCATCTACAACCATCTACATGGCTACATGGCTGGTTGGAACTAACTAACCCTAACCCATCTACATGGCTGGTTGGAACTAACCTAACCCTAACCCATCTACATGGCTGGTTGGAACTAACCCTAACCCATCTACATGGCTGGTTGGAACTAACCCTAACCCATCTACATGGCTGGTTGGAACTAACCTAACCTAACCCATCTACATGGCTGGTTGGAACTAACCTAACCCATCTACATGGCTGGTTGGAACTAACCTAACCCATCTACATGGCTGGTTGGAACTAACCTAACCTAACCCATCTACATGGCTGGTTGGAACTAACCTAACCCATCTACATGGCTGGTTGAACTAACCTAACCTAACCCATCTACATGGCTGGTTGGAACTAAACCTAACCTAACCCATCTACATGGCTGGTTGGAACTAACCCTAACCTAACCCATCTACATGGCTGGTTGGAACTAACCCTAACCCATCTACATGGCTGGTTGGAACTAACCTAACCTAACCCATCTACATGGCTGGTTGGAACTAACTAACCTAACCCATCTACATGGCTGGTTGGAACTAACTAACCTAACCCATCTACATGGCTGGTTGGAACTAACCCTAACCCATCTACATGGCTGGTTGGAACTAACCTAACCCATCTACATGGCTGGTTGGAACTAACCCTAACCCATCTACATGGCTGGTTGGAACCTAACCCTAACCCATCTACATGGCTGGTTGGAACTAACCTAACCCTAACCCATCTACATGGCTGGTTGGAACTAACCTAACCCTAACCCATCTACATGGCTGGTTGGAACTAACCCTAACCCATCTACATGGCTGGTTGGAACTAACCCTAACCTAACCCATCTACATGGCTGGTTGGAACTAACCCTAACCCATCTACATGGCTGGTTGGAACTAACTAACCTAACCCATCTACATGGCTGGTTGGAACTAACCTAACCTAACCCATCTACATGGCTGGTTGGAACTAACCCTAACCCATCTACATGGCTGGTTGAACTAACCTAACCTAACCCATCTACATGGCTAACCTAACCCTAACCTAACCCATCTACATGGCTGGTTGGAACTAACCTAACCCATCTACATCTACATGGCTGGTTGGAACTAACCTAACCTAACCCATCTACATGGCTGGTTGGAACTAACCTAACCTAACCCATCTACATGGCTGGTTGGAACTAACCTAACCTAACCCATCTACATGGCTGGTTGGAACTAACCCTAACCCATCTACATGGCTGGTTGAACTAACCCAACCCATCTACATGGCTGGTTGGAACTAACAACCCTAACCTAACCCATCTACATGGCTGGTTGGAACTAACCCTAACTAACCCATCTACATGGCTGGTTGGAACCCTAACCTAACCCATCTACATGGCTGGTTGGAACTAACCCTAACCTAACCCATCTACATGGCTGGTTGGAACTAACCTAACCCTAACCCATCTACATGGCTGGTTGGAACTAACCCTAACCCATCTACATGGCTGGTTGGAACTAACTAACCCTAACCCATCTACATGGCTGGGAACTCTAACCCATCTACATGGCTGGTTGGAACTAACCCTAACCCCATCTACATGGCTGGTTGGAACTAACCCTAACCCATCTACATGGCTGGTTGGAACTAACCATAACCCATCTACATGGCTGGTTGGAACTAACCCTAACCCTAACCCATCTACATGGCTGGTTGGAACTAACCCTAACCCATCTACATGGCTGGTTGGAACTAACCCTAACCCAATCTACATGGCTGGTTGGAACTAACCTAACCCTAACCCATCTACATGGCTGGTTGGAACTAACCTAACCCATCTACATGGCTGGTTGGAACTAACCCTAACCCTAACCCATCTACATGGCTGGTTGGAACTAACCTAACCCTAACCCATCTACATGGCTGGTTGGAACTAACCTAACCCTAACCCATCTACATGGCTGGTTGGAACTAACCTAACAACCCATCTACATGGCTGGTTGGAACTAACCCTAACCCTAACCCATCTACATGGCTGGTTGGAACTAACCTAACCCATCTACATGGCTGGTTGGAACTAACCTAACCCTAACCCATCTACATGGCTGGTTGGAACTAACCCATCTACACCTAACCCTCCATCTACATGGCTGGTTGGAACTAACCCTAACCCATCTACATGGCTGGTTGGAACTAACCCTAACCCATCTACATGGCTGGTTGGAACTAACCCTAACCCATCTACATGGCTGGTTGGAACTAACCTAACCTAACCCATCTACATGGCTGGTTGGAACTAACCTAACCCATCTACATGGCTGGTTGGAACTAACCCTAACCCATCTACATGGCTGGTTGGAACTAACCTAACCCTAACCCATCTACATGGCTGGTTGGAACTAACCTAACCTAACCCATCTACATGGCTGGTTGGAACTAACCTAACCCTAACCCATCTACATGGCTGGTTGGAACTAACCCTAACCTAACCCATCTACATGGCTGGTTGGAACTAACTAACCCTAACCCATCTACATGGCTGGTTGGAACTAACCTAACCTAACCCATCTACATGGCTGGTTGGAACTAACCTAACCCATCTACATGGCTGGTTGGAACTAACCCTAACCCATCTACATGGCTGGTTGGAACTAACCCTAACCCATCTACATGGCTGGTTGGAACTAACCCTAACCTAACCCATCTACATGGCTGGTTGGAACTAACCTAACCTAACCCTAACCCATCTACATGGCTGGTTGGAACTAACCCTTAACCCATCTACATGGCTGGTTGGAACTAACTAACCTAACCCATCTACATGGCTGGTTGGAACTAACCTAACCCTAACCCATCTACATGGCTGGTTGGAACTAACCTAACCCTAACCCATCTACATGGCTGGTTGAACTAACCTAACCCTAAACCCATCTACATGGCTGGTTGGAACTAACTAACCCTAACCCATCTACATGGCTGGTTGGAACTAACCTAACCTAACCCATCTACATGGCTGGTTGGAACTAACCTAACCCTAACCCATCTACATGGCTGGTTGGAACTAACCCTAACCTAACCCATCTACATGGCTGGTTGGAACTAACCCTAACCCATCTACATGGCTGGTTGGAACTAACCTAACCCATCTACATGGCTGGTTGGAACTAACCCTAACCCATCTACATGGCTGGTTGGAACTAACCTAACCTAACCCATCTACATGGCTGGTTGGAACTAACCCTAACCCATCTACATGGCTGGTTGGAACTAACCCTAACCTAACCCATCTACATGGCTGGTTGGAACTAACCTAACCCTAACCCATCTACATGGCTGGTTGGAACTAACCTAACCTAACCCATCTACATGGCTGGTTGGAACTAACCCTAACCCATCTACATGGCTGGTTGGAACTAACCCTAACCCATCTACATGGCTGGTTGGAACTAACCTAACCCTAACCCATCTACATGGCTGGTTGGAACTAACCCTAACCCATCTACATGGCTGGTTGGAACTAACCCTAACCCATCTACATGGCTGGTTGGAACTAACCTAACCTAACCCATCTACATGGCTGGTTGGAACTAACCTAACCTAACCCATCTACATGGCTGGTTGGAACTAACCTAACCTAACCCATCTACATGGCTGGTTGGAACTAACCCTAACCCTAACCCATCTACATGGCTGGTTGGAACTAACCCTAACCCTAACCCATCTACATGGCTGGTTGGAACTAACCCTAACCCATCTACATGGCTGGTTGGAACTAACCCTAACCTAACCCATCTACATGGCTGGTTGGAACTAACCTAACCCATCTACATGGCTGGTTGGAACTAACCTAACCCATCTACATGGCTGGTTGGAACTAACCTAACCCATCTACATGGCTGGTTGGAACTAACCTAACCCATCTACATGGCTGGTTGGAACTAACCTAACCCTAACCCATCTACATGGCTGGTTGGAACTAACCTAACCCATCTACATGGCTGGTTGGAACTAACCTAACCCTAACCCATCTACATGGCTGGTTGGAACTAACTAACCCTAACCCATCTACATGGCTGGTTGGAACTAACTAACCCTAACCCATCTACATGGCTGGTTGGAACTAACCTAACCCTAACCCATCTACATGGCTGGTTGGAACTAACCTAACCCTAACCCATCTACATGGCTGGTTGGAACTAACCTAACCTAACCCATCTACATGGCTGGTTGGAACTAACCTAACCCTAACCCATCTACATGGCTGGTTGGAACTAACCCTAACCCATCTACATGGCTGGTTGGAACTAACCCTAACCCATCTACATGGCTGGTTGGAACTAACCCTAAACCTAACCCATCTACATGGCTGGTTGGAACTAACCTAACCTAACCCATCTACATGGCTGGTTGGAACTAACCTAACCCTAACCCATCTACATGGCTGGTTGGAACTAACCTAACCCATCTACATGGCTGGTTGGAACTAACCTAACCCTAACCCATCTACATGGCTGGTTGGAACTAACCCTAACCCATCTACATGGCTGGTTGGAACTAACCTAACCTAACCCATCTACATGGCTGGTTGGAACTAACCCTAACCCATCTACATGGCTGGTTGGAACTAACCCTAACCCATCTACATGGCTGGTTGGAACTAACCTAACCTAACCCATCTACATGGCTGGTTGGAACTAACCCTAACCCAACCTACATGGCTGGTTGGAACTAACCTAACCCACATCTACATGGCTGGTTGGAACTAACTAACCTAACCCATCTACATGGCTGGTTGGAACTAACCCTAACCTAACCCATCTACATGGCTGGTTGGAACTAACCTAACCTAACCCATCTACATGGCTGGTTGGAACTAACCTAACCCTAACCCATCTACATGGCGGTTGGGTTGAACTAACCTAACCCATCTACATGGCTGGTTGGAACTAACCCTAACCTAACCCATCTACATGGCTGGTTGGAACTAACCCTAACCCATCTACATGGCTGGTTGGAACTAACCTAACCCTAACCCATCTACATGGCTGGTTGGAACTAACCTAACCCATCTACATGGCTGGTTGGAACTAACCTAACCCTAACCCATCTACATGGCTGGTTGGAACTAACCCTAACCCATCTACATGGCTGGTTGGAACTAACCCTAACCCATCTACATGGCTGGTTGGAACTCCTAACCTAACCCATCTACATGGCTGGTTGGAACTAACTAACCTAACCTAACCCATCTACATGGCTGGTTGGAACTAACCCTAACCCATCTACATGGCTGGTTGGAACTAACCCTAACCCATCTACATGGCTGGTTGGAACTAACCTAACCCTAACCCATCTACATGGCTGGTTGGAACTAACCTAACCCTAACCCATCTACATGGCTGGTTGGAACTAACCTAACCTAACCCATCTACATGGCTGGTTGGAACTAACCTAACCCTAACCCATCTACATGGCTGGTTGGAACTAACCTAACCTAACCCATCTACATGGCTGGTTGGAACTAACCTAACCCTAACCCATCTACATGGCTGGTTGGAACTAACCTAACCCATCTACATGGCTGGTTGGAACTAACCCCAACCCATCTACATGGCTGGTTGGAACTAACTAACCTAACCCATCTACATGGCTGGTTGGAACTAACCTAACCCTAACCCATCTACATGGCTGGTTGGAACTAACCCTAACCCTAACCCATCTACATGGCTGGTTGGAACTAACCCTAACCCATCTACATGGCTGGTTGGAACTAACCCTAACCTAACCCATCTACATGGCTGGTTGGAACTAACCTAACCCTAACCCATCTACATGGCTGGTTGGAACTAACTAACCTAACCCATCTACATGGCTGGTTGGAACTAACCTAACCTAACCCATCTACATGGCTGGTTGGAACTAACTAACCTAACCCATCTACATGGCTGGTTGGAACTAACCTAACCCTAACCCATCTACATGGCTGGTTGGAACTAACCCTAACCCATCTACATGGCTGGTTGGAACTAACCCTAACCCATCTACATGGCTGGTTGGAACTAACTAACCCATCTACATGGCTGGAACTAACCCCTAACCCATCTACATGGCTGGTTGGAACTAACCTAACCCATCTACATGGCTGGTTGGAACTAACTAACCCTAACCCATCTACATGGCTGGTTGGAACTAACCCTAACCCATCCCATGGCTGGTTGGAACTAACCTAACCCATCTACATGGCTGGTTGAACTAACCCTAACCCATCTACATGGCTGGTTGGAACTAACCTAACCCATCTACATGGCTGGTTGGAACTAACCCTAACCCTAACCCATCTACATGGCTGGTTGGAACTAACCTAACCTAACCCATCTACATGGCTGGTTGGAACTAACCTAACCCTAACCCATCTACATGGCTGGTTGGAACTAACCTAACCTAACCCATCTACATGGCTGGATTTGGAACTAACCCTAACCCATCTACATGGCTGGTTGGAACTAACCTAACCCTAACCCATCTACATGGCTGGTTGGAACTAACCTAAACCCATCTACATGGCTGGTTGGAACTAACCCTAACCCATCTACATGGCTGGTTGGAACTAACCTAACCCATCTACATGGCTGGTTGGAACTAACCCTAACCCATCTACATGGCTGGTTGGAACTAACCTAACCTAACCCATCTACATGGCTGGTTGGAACTAACCCTAACCCATCTACATGGCTGGTTGGAACTAACCCTAACCCAATCTACATGGCTGGTTGGAACTAACCTAACCTAACCCATCTACATGGCTGGTTGGAACTAACCCTAACCCATCTACATGGCTGGTTGGAACTAACCCTAACCCATCTACATGGCTGGTTGGAACTAACCCTAACCCTAACCCATCTACATGGCTGGTTGGAACTAACCCTAACCTAACCCATCTACATGGCTGGTTGGAACTAACCTAACCTAACCCATCTACATGGCTGGTTGGAACTAACTAACCTAACCCATCTACATGGCTGGTTGGAACTAACCTAACCCTAACCCATCTACCTGGCTGGTTGGAACTAACCCTAACCCATCTACATGGCTGGTTTGAACTAACCATAACCCATCTACATGGCTGGTTGGAACTAACCCTAACCCATCTACATGGCTGGTTGGAACTAACCCTAACCCATCTACATGGCTGGTTGGAACTAACCTAACCCATCTACATGGCTGGTTGGAACTAACTAACCCTAACCCATCTACATGGCTGGTTGGAACTAACCCTAACCTAACCCATCTACATGGCTGGTTGGAACTAACCTAACCCATCTACATGGCTGGTTGGCTGGTTGGAACTAACTAACCTAACCCATCTACATGGCTGGTTGGAACTAACCCTAACCCATCTACATGGCTGGTTGGAACTAACCTAACCTAACCCATCTACATGGCTGGTTGGAACTAACCCTAACCCTAACCCATCTACATGGCTGGTTGGAACTAACCTAACCTAACCCATCTACATGGCTGGTTGGAACTAACCTAACCTAACCCATCTACATGGCTGGTTGGAACTAACCTAACCCATCTACATGGCTGGTTGGAACTAACCTAACCTAACCCATCTACATGGCTGGTTGGAACTAACTAACCCTAACCCATCTACATGGCTGGTTGGAACTAACCTAACCCTAACCCATCTACATGGCTGGTTGAACTAACCTAACCCTAACCCATCTACATGGCTGGTTGGAACTAACCTAACCCATCTACATGGCTGGTTGGAACTAACCCTAACCCATCTACATGGCTGGTTGGAACTAACCCTAACCCTAACCCATCTACATGGCTGGTTGGAACTAACCTAACCTAACCCATCTACATGGCTGGTTGGAACTAACCCTAACCTAACCCATCTACATGGCTGGTTGGAACTAACCCTAACCCATCTACATGGCTGGTTGGAACCTAACCTAACCCATCTACATGGCTGGTTGGAACTAACCTAACCTAACCCTAACCCATCTACATGGCTGGTTGTAACTAACCCTAACCCATCTACATGGCTGGTTGGAACTAACCCTAACCCTAACCCATGGCTGGTTGGAACTAACCCTAACCCATCTACATGGCTGGTTGGAACTAACCTAACCCATCTACATGGCTGGTTGGAACTAACCCTAACCTAACCTAACCCTAACCCATCTACATGGCTGGTTGGAACTAACCTTAACCCATCTACATGGCTGGTTGGAACTAACCTAACCTAACCCATCTACATGGCTGGTTGGAACTAACCTAACCCTAACCCATCTACATGGCTGGTTGGAACTAACCTAACCTAACCCATCTACATGGCTGGTTGTAACTAACCTAACCTAACCCATCTACATGGCTGGTTGGAACTAACCCTAACCCACCATCTACATGGCTGGTTGGAACTAACCTAACCTAACCCATCTACATGGCTGGTTGGAACTAACCTAACCCATCTATCTAACCCATCTACATGGCTGGTTGTAACTAACCTAACCCATCTACATGGCTGGTTGGAACTAACCCTAACCCATCTACATGGCTGGTTGGAACTAACCTTAACCTAACCCATCTACATGGCTGGTTGGAACTAACCTCTAACCCTAACCCATCTACATGGCTGGTTGGAACTAACCCTAACCCATCTACATGGCTGGTTGGAACTAACCTAACCCATCTACATGGCTGGTTGGAACTAACCCTAACCCATCTACATGGCTGGTTGGAACTAACTAACCTAACCCATCTACATGGCTGGTTGGCTGGTTGGAACTAACCTAACCTAACCCATCTACATGGCTGGTTGGAACCTAACCCTAACCCTAACCCATCTACATGGCTGGTTGGAACTAACCTAACCCAATTACATGGCTGGTTGGAACTAACCTAACCTAACCCATCTACATGGCTGGTTGGAACTAACCCTAACCCATCTACATGGCTGGTTGGAACTAACCCTAACCCATCTACATGGCTGGTTGGAACTAACCATAACACATCTACATGGCTGGTTGGAACTAACCCTAACCCATCTACATGGCTGGTTGGAACTAACCTAACCCCTAACCCATCTACATGGCTGGTTGGAACTAACCTAACCCAATTACATCTACATGGCTGGTTGGAACTAACTAACCTAACCCATCTACATGGCTGGTTGGAACTAACCCTAACCCATCTACATGGCTGGTTGGAACTAACCTAACCCAATTACATGGCTGGTTGGAACTAACCTAACCCTAACCCATCTACATGGCTGGTTGGAACTAACCCTAACCCATCTACATGGCTGGTTGGAACTAACCCTAACCTAACTTACATGGCTGGTTGGAACTAACCCTAACCCTAACCCATCTACATGGCTGGTTGGAACTAACCCTAACCTAACCCATCTACATGGCTGGTTGGAACTAACTAACCTAACCCATCTACATGGCTGGTTGGAACTAACCTAACCCATCTACATGGCTGGTTGGAACTAACCTAACCCTAACCCATCTACATGGCTGGTTGGAACTAACCCTAACCCATCTACATGGCTGGTTGGAACTAACCCTAACCCATCTACATGGCTGGTTTGAACTAACCATAACCCATCTACATGGCTGGTTGGAACTAACCCTAACCCATCTACATGGCTGGTTGGAACTAACCTAACCCATCTACATGGCTGGTTGGAACTAACCTAACCCAATTACATGGCTGGTTGGAACTAACCCTAACCTAACCCATCTACATGGCTGGTTGGAACTAACCCTAACCCATCTACATGGCTGGTTGGAACTAACCCTAACCCATCTACATGGCTGGTTGGAACTAACCTAACCCTAACCCATCTACATGGCTGGTTGGAACTAACCTAACCCATCTACATGGCTGGTTGGAACTAACCCTAACCTAACCCATCTACATGGCTGGTTGGAACTAACCTAACCCTAACCCATCTACATGGCTGGTTGGAACTAACCCTAACCCTAACCCATCTACATGGCTGGTTGTAACTAACCCTATCCTAACCCATCTACATGGCTGGTTGGAACTAACCTAACCCTAACCCATCTACATGGCTGGTTGGAACTAACCTAACCCTAACCCATCTACATGGCTGATTGTAACTAACCTAACCCTAACCCATCTACATGGCTGGTTGGAACTAACCTAACCCTAACCCATCTACATGGCTGGTTGGAACTAACCCTAACCCTAACCCATCTACATGGCTGGTTGGAACTAACCCTAACCCATCTACATGGCTGGTTGGAACTAACCCTAACCCAATTACATGGCTGGTTGAAACTAACCTAACCTAACCCATCTACATGGCTGGTTGGAACTAACCCTAACCCATCTACATGGCTGGTTGGAACTAACCCTAACCCATCTACATGGCTGGTTGGAACTAAACCTAACCCTAACCCATCTACATGGCTGGTTGGAACTAACCCTAACCCTAACCCATCTACATGGCCGGTTGGAACTAACCCTAACCCTAACCCATCTACATGGCTGGTTGTAACTAACCTAACCTAACCCATCTACATGGCTGGTTGTAACTAACCCTAACCCTAACCCATCTACATGGCTGGTTGGACCTAACCCTAACCCATCTACATGGCCGGTTGGAACTAACCCTAACCCATCTACAAGGCTGGTTGGAACTAACCCTAACCCATCTACATGGCTGGTTGTAACTAACCCTAACCCATCTACATGGTTGGTTGGAACTAACCCTAACCCATCTACATGGTTGGTTGGAACTAACCCTAACCCATCTACATGGCTGGTTGTAACCCTAACCCTAACCCATCTACATGGCTGGTTGGAACTAACCTTAACCCATCTACATGGCTGTTTGGAACTAACCCTAACCCTAACCCATCTACATGGCTGGTTGGAACTAACCCTAACCCATCTACATGGCTGGTTGGAACTAACCCTAACCCATCTACATGGCTGGTTGGAACTAACCCTAACCCATCTACATGGCTGGTTGGAACTAACCTAACCCATCTACATGGCTGGTTGGAACTAACCTAACCCATCTACATGGCTGGTTGGAACTAACCTAACCCTAACCCATCTACATGGCTGGTTGGAACTAACCTAACCCTAACCCATCTACATGGCTGGTTGGAACTAACCTAACCTAACCTAACCCATCTACATGGCTGGTTGGAACTAACCCTAACCTAACCCATCTACATGGCTGGTTGGAACTAACCTAACCCTAACCCATCTACATGGCTGGTTGGAACTAACCTAACCTAACCCATCTACATGGCTGGTTGGAACTAACCTAACCTAACCCATCTACAATGGCTGGTTGGAACTAACCTAACCTAACCCATCTACATGGCTGGTTGAACTAACCCTAACCTAACCCATCTACATGGCTGGTTGGAACTAACCCTAACCCATCTACATGGCTGGTTGGAACTAACCTAACCCATCTACATGGCTGGTTGGAACTAACCTAACCCATCTACATGGCTGGTTGGAACTAACCTTAACCCATCTACATGGCTGGTTGGAACTAACCCTAACCCTAACCCATCTACATGGCTGGTTGGAACTAACCCTAACCCTAACCCATCTACATGGCTGGTTGGAACTAACCCTAACCCATCTACATGGCTGGTTGGAACTAACCCTAACCCATCTACATGGCTGGTTGGAACTAACCCTAACCCATCTACATGGCTGGTTGGAACTAACCTAACCCTAACCCATCTACATGGCTGGTTGGAACTAACCTAACCTAACCCATCTACATGGCTGGTTGGAACTAACCTAACCTAACCCATCTACATGGCTGGTTGGAACTAACCTAACCCTAACCCATCTACATGGCTGGTTGGAACTAACCTAACCCTAACCCATCTACATGGCTGGTTGGAACTAACCTAACCCATCTACATGGCTGGTTGGAACTAACCCTAACCCATCTACATGGCTGGTTGGAACTAACCCTAACCCATCTACATGGCTGGTTGGAACTAACCTAACCCACATCTACATGGCTGGTTGGAACTAACCTAACCCTAACCCATCTACATGGCTGGTTGGAACTAACCTAACCCATCTACATGGCTGGTTGGAACTAACCCTAACCCATCTACATGGCTGGTTGGAACTAACCTAACCCTAACCCATCTACATGGCTGGTTGGAACTAACCCTAACCCATCTACATGGCTGGTTGGAACTAACCTAACCCTAACCCATCTACATGGCTGGTTGGAACTAACCCTAACCCTAACCCATCTACATGGCTGGTTGGAACTAACCCTAACCCTAACCCATCTACATGGCTGGTTGTAACTAACCTAACCCTAACCCATCTACATGGCTGGTTGGAACTAACCTAACCCTAACCCATCTACATGGCTGGTTGGAACTAACCCTAACCCATCTACATGGCTGGTTGGAACTAACCCTAACCCATCTACATGGCTGGTTTGGAACTAACCCTAACCCATCTACATGGCTGGTTGGAACTAACCTAACCTAACCCATCTACATGGCTGGTTGGAACTAACCTAACCTAACCCATCTACATGGCTGGTTGGAACTAACCCTAACCCAATTACATGGCTGGTTGGAACTAACCTAACCCTAACCCATCTACATGGCTGGTTGGAACTAACCCTAACCCATCTACATGGCTGGTTGGAACTAACCCTAACCCATCTACATGGCTGGTTGGAACTAACTAACCTAACCCATCTACATGGCTGGTTGGAACTAACCCTAACCCATCTACATGGCTGGTTGGAACTAACCTAACCCTAACCCATCTACATGGCTGGTTGGAACTAACCCTAACCTAACCCATCTACATGGCTGGTTGGAACTAACCCTAACCCTAACCCATCTACATGGCTGGTTGGAACTAACCCTAACCTAACCCATCTACATGGCTGGTTGGAACTAACCCTAACCTAACCCATCTACATGGCTGGTTGGAACTAACCCTAACCCATCTACATGGCTGGTTGGAACTAACCTAACCCTAACCCATCTACATGGCTGGTTGGAACTAACTAACCTAACCCATCTACATGGCTGGTTGGAACTAACTAACCTAACCCATCTACATGGCTGGTTGGAACTAACCCTAACCCAATTACATGGCTGGTTGAAACTAACCCTAACCCTAACCCATCTACATGGCTGGTTGGAACTAACCCTAACCCATCTACATGGCTGGTTGGAACTAACCCTAACCCATCTACATGGCTGGTTGGAACTAAACCTAACCCTAACCCATCTACATGGCTGGTTGGAACTAACCTAACCCTAACCCATCTACATGGCTGGTTGGAACTAACCTAACCTAACCCATCTACATGGCTGGTTGTAACTAACCCTAACCCTAACCCATCTACATGGCTGGTTGTAACTAACCTAACCCTAACCCATCTACATGGCTGGTTGGACCTAACCCTAACCCTAACCCATCTACATGGCTAGTTGGAACTAACCTAACCCATCTCAAATCAAATCAAATCAAATCAAATGTCACATACACATAGTTAGCAGATGTTAATGCAGTGTCTAAATGCTTGGCTTCTAGTTCCGACCATGCAGTAGTATCTAACAAGTAATCTAACAAATTCACAACAACTACCTTATACACACAAGAGCTGGAATGAATACTAACCCATATAAATATATGGATGCGATGGCTGAAACATAACCTGCAGTAGATGGTATGGTACAGTATAACACATCTACATGGCTGGTTGAACTATGTAAACATTATATAAATGGCTAAAGTGGCTAGTGAACTACTCAATTCTAATTATCTAAATGGCTGGTTGGAACTAACCCTAACCCATACAGTAGATGGTTTAGGTACAGTGTATACATTTGATATGAGTATGTCGGATCTAAACATTATATACATTGTTTAAAGTGGCTAACCCATACATCCAATTCCTATGTATAAAGTGGCTGGTTGTAACCCTATGTTAAGCACCCATCTCAATGTTAGTGATGGCTGTTTAACTCTGACCCCTAACCCATCTACATGGCTGGTTGGAACTAACCCTAACCCTAACCCATCTACATGGCTGGTTGGAACTAACCTAACCTAACCCATCTACATGGCTGGTTGGAACTAACCTAACCCATCTACATGGCTGGTTGGAACTAACCCTAACCCATCTACATGGCTGGTTGGAACTAACCCTAACCCATCTACATGGTTGGTTGGAACTAACCTAACTAACCCATCTACATGGCTGGTTGAACTAACTAACTAACCTAACCCATCTACATGGCTGGTTGGAACTAACCTTAACCCATCTACATGGCTGTTTGGAACTAACCTAACCCTAACCCATCTACATGGCTGGTTGGAACTAACCTAACCCTAACCCATCTACATGGCTGGTTGGAACTAACCCTAACCCTAACCCATCTACATGGCTGGTTGTAACTAACCTAACCTAACCCATCTACATGGCTGGTTGTAACTAACCTAACCCTAACCCATCTACATGGCTGGTTGGAACTAACCCTAACCCTAACCCATCTACATGGCTGGTTGGAACTAACCTAACCCATCTACAAGGCTGGTTGGAACTAACCTAACCCATCTACATGGCTGGTTGTAACTAACCCTAACCCATCTACATGGTTGGTTGGAACTAACCTAACCCATCTACATGGTTGGTTGGAACTAACCTAACCTAACCCATCTACATGGCTGGTTGGAACTAACCTTAACCCATCTACATGGCTGGTTGGAACTAACCCTAACCCTAACCCATCTACATGGCTGGTTGGAACTAACCTAACCCTAACCCATCTACATGGCTGGTTGGAACTAACCTAACCCATCTATATGGCTGGTTGGAACTAACCCTAACCCATCTACATGGCTGGTTGGAACTAACCCTAACACATCTACATGGCTGGTTGGAACTAACCTTAACCTAACCCATCTACATGGCTGGTTGGAACTAACCTAACCCATCTACATGGCTGGTTGGAACTAACCCTAACCCTAACCCATCTACATGGCTGGTTGGAACTAACCCTAACCCTAACCCATGTACATGGCTGGTTGGAACTAACCCTAACCCATCTACATGGCTGGTTGGAACTAACACTAACCCAATTACATGGCTGGTTGAAACAAACCCTAACCCTAACCCATCTACATGGCTGGTTGGAACTAACCCTAACCAATCTACATGGCTGGTTGGAACTAACCCTAACCCATCTACATGGCTGGTTTGAACTAACCATAACACATCTACATGACTGGTTGGAACTAACCCTAACCCATCTACATGGCTGGTTGGAACTAACCCTAACCCATCTACATGGCTGGTTGGAACTAACCCTAACCCAATTACATGGCTGGTTGGAACTAACCTAACCCTAACCCATCTACATGGCTGGTTGGAACTAACCCTAACCCATCTACATGGCTGGTTGGAACTAACCCTAACCCAATTACATGGCTGGTTGGAACTAACCCTAACCCTAACCCATCTACATGGCTGGTTGGAACTAACCCTAACCCATCTACATGGCTGGTTGGAACTAACCTAACCTAACCCATCTACATGGCTGGTTGGAACTAACCTAACCCATCTACATGGCTGGTTGGAACTAACCTAACCCTAACCCATCTACATGGCTGGTTGTAACTAACCCTATCCTAACCCATCTACATGGCTGGTTGGAACTAACCTAACCTAACCCATCTACATGGCTGGTTGGAACTAACCCTAACCCTAACCCATCTACATGGCTGGTTGTAACTAACTAACCCTAACCCATCTACATGGCTGGTTGGAACTAACTAACCCTAACCCATCTACATGGCTGGTTGGAACTAACCCTAACCCATCTACATGGCTGGTTGGAACTAACCCTAACCCATCTACATGGCTGGTTGGAACTAACCCTAACCCAATTACATGGCTGGTTGAAACTAACCCTAACCCTAACCCATCTACATGGCTGGTTGGAACTAACCCTAACCCATCTACATGGCTGGTTGGAACTAACCCTAACCCATCTACATGGCTGGTTGGAACTAAACCTAACCCTAACCCATCTACATGGCTGGTTGGAACTAACCTAACCCTAACCCATCTACATGGCTGGTTGGAACTAACCTAACCTAACCCATCTACATGGCTGGTTGGAACTAACCCTAACCCTAACCCATCTACATGGCTGGTTGGAACTAACCCTAACCCTAACCCATCTACATGGCTGGTTGTAACTAACCTAACCCATCTACATGGCTGGTTGAACTAACCTAACCTAACCCATCTACATGGCTGGTTGGAACTAACCTAACCTAACCCATCTACATGGCTGGTTGGAACTAACCTAACCCATCTACATGGCTGGTTGGAACTAACCTAACCCATCTACATGGCTGGTTGGAACTAACCTAACCCCTAACCCATCTACATGGCTGGTTGGAACTAACCCTAACCCATCTACATGGCTGGTTGGAACTAACCTAACCCTAACCCATCTACATGGCTGGTTGGAACTAACCCTAACCCATCTACATGGCTGGTTGGAACTAACCCTAACCCATCTACATGGCTGGTTGGAACTAACCTAACCCATCTACATGGCTGGTTGGAACTAACCCTAACCCATCTACATGGCTGGTTGGAACTAACCTAACCCTAACCCATCTACATGGCTGGTTGGAACTAACCCTAACCCATCTACATGGCTGGTTGGAACTAACTAACCCTAACCCATCTACATGGCTGGTTGGAACTAACCCTAACCCTAACCCATCTACATGGCTGGTTGGAACTAACCCTAACCTAACCCATCTACATGGCTGGTTGGAACTAACCCTAACCCTAACCCATCTACATGGCTGGTTGGAACTTGTTGAGAGAAGATGAACCCATCTACATTGTAGTCTGGTTGGAACTAACCTAACCCAGTATGGCTGGTTGGAAAACCACCCATTTTATTTAGATAAATTAACCCATCTACATGGCTATTGGATTGATATAATTGTCAACTTTTATTTACAAAAACATCTTAAATTCAGTAAACATATACTTATATTTAACACTAAACTATTATTTATTGCAATTACTGTATATCAAGTGTTTCATTTCTACATTAAATTGACATTTGTCTGAAAGAGTTAACTAACCCATCTACATGGCTGAGGCTGTGGAACTAACATAGAGTCTACATGGGGTGGCTGTTTGGAACTAACCCTAACCCATCTACATGGCTGGTTGGAACTAACCCTAACCCATCTACATGGCTGGTTGGAACTAACTAACCCTAACCCATCTACATGGCTGGTTGGAACTAACCTAACCCTAACCCATCTACATGGCTGGTTGGAACTAACCCTAACCCATCTACATGGCTGGTTGAACTAACCCTAACCCTAACCCATCTACATGGCTGGTTGAACTAACCCCTAACCCATCTACATGGCTGGTTGGAACTAACCCTAACCCATCTACATGGCTGGTTGAACTAACCCTAACCCATCTACATGGCTGGCTGAACTAACCCTACCCATCTACATGGCTGGTTGAACTAACCCCAACCCATCTACATGGCTGGTTGAACTAACCCTAACCCATCTACATGGCTGGTTGGAACTAACCTAACCCATTACATGGCTGGTTGAACTACCTACATGGCTGGTTGGAACTAACCCTAACCCATCTACATGGCTGGTTGGAACTAACCTAACCTAACCCATCTACATGGCTGGTTGGAACTAACCTAACTAACCCATCTACATGGCTGGTTGGAACTAACTAACCCATCTACATGGCTGGTTGGAACTAACCTAACCCATCTACATGGCCTAACCCTAACCCATCTACATGGCTGGTTGGAACTAACCCTAACCCATCTACATGGCTGGTTGGAACTAACCTAACCTAACCCATCTACATGGCTGGTTGGAACTAACCTAACCCTAACCCATCTACATGGCTGGTTGGAACTAACCCTAACCCATCTACATGGCTGGTTGGAACTAACCCTAACCCATCTACATGGCTGGTTGGAACTAACCTAACCCTAACCCATCTACATGGCTGGTTGGAACTAACCCTAACCCATCTACATGGCTGGTTGGAACTAACCTAACCCATCTACATGGCTGGTTGGAACTAACCTAACCCTAACCCATCTACATGGCTGGTTGGAACTAACTAACCCTAACCCATCTACATGGCTGGTTGGAACTAACCCTAACCCATCTACATGGCTGGTTGGAACTAACCTAACCCTAACCCATCTACATGGCTGGTTGGAACTAACTAACCCTAACCCATCTACATGGCTGGTTGGAACTAACCTAACCCATCTACATGGCTGGTTGGAACTAACCTAACCCTAACCCATCTACATGGCTGGTTGGAACTAACCTAACCCTAACCCATCTACATGGCTGGTTGGA
The DNA here is from genome assembly GCA_030435695.1 of Brachymystax lenok tsinlingensis. Lineage (NCBI taxonomy): Eukaryota > Metazoa > Chordata > Actinopteri > Salmoniformes > Salmonidae > Brachymystax > Brachymystax lenok. The sequence continues at coordinate 21,606 of CM059793.1, forward strand.
ACTAACCTAACCCTAACCCATCTACATGGCTGGTTGGAACTAACCTAACCCTAACCCATCTACATGGCTGGTTGGAACTAACCTAACCTAACCCATCTACATGGCTGGTTGGAACTAACCCTAACCCATCTACATGGCTGGTTGGAACTAACCTAACCTAACCCATCTACATGGCTGGTTGGAACTAACCCTAACCTAACCCATCTACATGGCTGGTTGGAACTAACCTAACCTAACCCATCTACATGGCTGGTTGGAACTAACCTAACCCTAACCCATCTACATGGCTGGTTGGAACTAACTAACCTAACCCATCTACATGGCTGGTTGGAACTAACCTAACCTAACCTAACCCATCTACATGGCTGGTTGGAACTAACCCTAACCCATCTACATGGCTGGTTGGAACTAACCCTAACCCATCTACATGGCTGGTTGGTTGAACTAACCTAACCCATCTACATCTACATGGCTGGTTGGAACTAACCTAACCTAACCCATCTACATGGCTGGTTGGAACTAACCCTAACCCATCTACATGGCTGGTTGGAACTAACCTAACCTAACCCATCTACATGGCTGGTTGGAACTAACCTAACCTAACCCATCTACATGGCTGGTTGGAACTAACCCTAACCTAACCCATCTACATGGCTGGTTGGAACTAACCTAACCTAACCCATCTACATGGCTGGTTGGAACTAACCTAACCCTAACCCATCTACATGGCTGGTTGGAACTAACCCTAACCTAACCCATCTACATGGCTGGTTGGAACTAACCTAACCCATCTACATGGCTGGTTGAACTAACCCTAACCCATCTACATGGCTGGTTGGAACTAACCCTAACCCATCTACATGGCTGGTTGGAACTAACCTAACCTAACCCATCTACATGGCTGGTTGGAACTAACTAACCCTAACCCATCTACATGGCTGGTTGGAACTAACCTAACCTAACCCATCTACATGGCTGGTTGGAACTAACTAACCTAACCCATCTACATGGCTGGTTGGAACTAACCTAACCCATCTACATGGCTGGTTGGAACTAACCTAACCCTAACCCATCTACATGGCTGGTTGGAACTAACCCTAACCCATCTACATGGCTGGTTGGAACTAACCCTAACCCATCTACATCTACATGGCTGGTTGGAACTAACCCTAACCCATCTACATGGCTGGTTGGAACTAACCCTAACCTAACCCATCTACATGGCTGGTTGGAACTAACCTAACCCATCTACATGGCTGGTTGGAACTAACCTAACCTAACCCATCTACATGGCTGGTTGGAACTAACCTAACCCATCTACATGGCTGGTTGGAACTAACCCTAACCCATCTACATGGCTGGTTGGAACTAACCCTAACCCATCTACATGGCTGGTTGGAACTAACTCTAACCTAACCCATCTACATGGCTGGTTGGAACTAACCCTAACCCATCTACATGGCTGGTTGGAACTAACCCTAACCCATCTACATGGCTGGTTGGAACTAACCTAACCTAACCCATCTACATGGCTGGTTGGAACTAACCTAACCCTAACCCATCTACATGGCTGGTTGGAACTAACCCTAACCCCTAACCCATCTACATGGCTGGTTGGAACTAACCCTAACCCATCTACATGGCTGGTTGGAACTAACCCTAACCCTAACCCATCTACATGGCTGGTTGGAACTAACCCTAACCCATCTACATGGCTGGTTGGAACTAACCTAACCCCTAACTAACCCATCTACATGGCTGGTTGGAACTGGAACTAACCTAACCTAACCCATCTACATGGCTGGTTGGAACTAACCTAACCCTAACCCATCTACATGGCTGGTTGGAACTAACCTAACCCTAACCCATCTACATGGCTGGTTGGAACTAACCTAACCCCAACCCATCTACATGGCTGGTTGGAACTAACCTAACCTAACCCATCTACATGGCTGGTTGGAACTAACCTAACCCATCTACATGGCTGGTTGGAACTAACCCTAACCTAACCCATCTACATGGCTGGTTGGAACTAACCTAACCCAATCTACATGGCTGGTTGGAACTAACCTAACCTAACCCATCTACATGGCTGGTTGGAACTAACCTAACCCATCTACATGGCTGGTTGGAACTAACCTAACCCTAACCCATCTACATGGCTGGTTGGAACTAACCTAACCCTAACCCATCTACATGGCTGGTTGGAACTAACCTAACCTAACCCATCTACATGGCTGGTTGGAACTAACCTAACCTAACCCATCTACATGGCTGGTTGAACTAACTAACCCTAACCTAACCCATCTACATGGCTGGTTGGAACTAACCTAACCCTAACCCATCTACATGGCTGGTTGGAACTAACCCTAACCCTAACCCATCTACATGGCTGGTTGGAACTAACCTAACCCTAACCCATCTACATGGCTGGTTGAACTAACCTAACCCTAACCCATCTACATGGCTGGTTGGAACTAACCTAACCCATCTACATGGCTGGTTGGAACTAACCTAACCCTAACCCATCTACATGGCTGGTTGGAACTAACCCTAACCCATCTACATGGCTGGTTGGAACTAACCCTAACCCATCTACATGGCTGGTTGGAACTAACCCTAACCCATCTACATGGCTGGTTGGAACTAACCCTAACCCATCTACATGGCTGGTTGGAACTAACCTAACCCATCTACATCTACATGGCTGGTTGGAACTAACCTAACCTAACCCATCTACATGGCTGGTTGGAACTAACCTAACTAACATCTACATGGCTGGTTGGAACTAACCCTAACCCATCTACATGGCTGGTTGAACTAACTAACCTAACCCATCTACATGGCTGGTTGGAACTAACCTAACCCATCTACATGGCTGGTTGGAACTAACCCTAACCCTAACCCATCTACATGGCTGGTTGGAACTAACCTAACCCTAACCCATCTACATGGCTGGTTGAACTAACCTAACCCATCTACATGGCTGGGAACTAACCTAACCCTAACCCATCTACATGGCTGGTTGGAACTAACCCTAACCCTAACCCATCTACATGGCTGGTTGGAACTAACCCTAACCCATCTACATGGCTGGTTGGAACTAACCTAACCCATCTACATGGCTGGTTGGAACTAACCCTAACCCATCTACATGGCTGGTTGGAACTAACTAACCTAACCCATCTACATGGCTGGTTGGAACTAACCCTAACCCTAACCCATCTACATGGCTGGTTGGAACTAACCTAACCCTAACCCATCTACATGGCTGGTTGGAACTAACCTAACCCATCTACATGGCTGGTTGGAACTAACCTAACCTAACCCATCTACATGGCTGGTTGGAACTAACCCTAACCCATCTACATGGCTGGTTGGAACTAACCCTAACCCATCTACATGGCTGGTTGGAACTAACCCTAACCCATCTACATGGCTGGTTGGAACTAACCCTAACCCTAACCCATCTACATGGCTGGTTGGAACTAACCCTAACCCATCTACATGGCTGGTTGGAACTAACCTAACCCTAACCCATCTACATGGCTGGTTGGAACTAACCCTAACCCATCTACATGGCTGGTTGGAACTAACCTAACCCATCTACATGGCTGGTTGGAACTAACCCTAACCCTAACCCATCTACATGGCTGGTTGGAACTAACCTAACCCTAACCCATCTACATGGCTGGTTGGAACTAACCCTAACCCATCTACATGGCTGGTTGGAACTAACCTAACCTAACCCATCTACATGGCTGGTTGGAACTAACCTAACCTAACCCATCTACATGGCTGGTTGGAACTAACCTAACCTAACCCATCTACATGGCTGGTTGGAACTAACCTAACCTAACCCATCTACATGGCTGGTTGGAACTAACCTAACCCATCTACATGGCTGGTTGGAACTAACCCTAACCCTAACCCATCTACATGGCTGGTTGGAACTAACCTAACCCTAACCCATCTACATGGCTGGTTGGAACTAACCTAACCCTAACCCATCTACATGGCTGGTTGGAACTAACCCTAACCCATCTACATGGCTGGTTGGAACTAACCTAACCTAACCCATCTACATGGCTGGTTGGAACTAACCTAACCCTAACCCATCTACATGGCTGGTTGGAACTAACCCTAACCCATCTACATGGCTGGTTGAACTAACCCTAACCCATCTACATGGCTGGTTGGAACTAACCTAACCCTAACCCATCTACATGGCTGGTTGGAACTAACCCTAACCCATCTACATGGCTGGTTGGAACTAACCCTAACCCATCTACATGGCTGGTTGGAACTAACCTAACCCTAACCCATCTACATGGCTGGTTGGAACTAACCCTAACCCATCTACATGGCTGGTTGGAACTAACCCTAACCCTAACCCATCTACATGGCTGGTTGGAACTAACCCTAACCCATCTACATGGCTGGTTGGAACTAACTAACCCTAACCCATCTACATGGCTGGTTGGAACTAACCTAACCCTAACCCATCTACATGGCTGGTTGGAACTAACCTAACCTAACCCATCTACATGGCTGGTTGGAACTAACCCTAACCCATCTACATGGCTGGTTGGAACTAACCTAACCCTAACCCATCTACATGGCTGGTTGGAACTAACCTAACCCTAACCCATCTACATGGCTGGTTGGAACTAACCCTAACCCTAACCCATCTACATGGCTGGTTGGAACTAACCCTAACCCATCTACATGGCTGGTTGGAACTAACCTAACCTAACCCATCTACATGGCTGGTTGGAACTAACCTAACCCATCTACATGGCTGGTTGGAACTAACCCTAACCCATCTACATGGCTGGTTGGAACTAACCTAACCTAACCCATCTACATGGCTGGTTGGAACTAACCCTAACCCATCTACATGGCTGGTTGGAACTAACCTAACCCATCTACATGGCTGGTTGGAACTAACCCTAACCCATCTACATGGCTGGTTGGAACTAACCTAACCTAACCCATCTACATGGCTGGTTGGAACTAACTAACCTAACCCATCTACATGGCTGGTTGGAACTAACCTAACCCATCTACATGGCTGGTTGAACTAACCCTAACCCATCTACATGGCTGGTTGAACTAACCCTAACCCAACCCATCTACATGGCTGGTTGGAACTAACCTAACCTAACCCATCTACATGGCTGGTTGGAACTAACTAACCTAACCCATCTACATGGCTGGTTGGAACTAACCCTAACCCTAACCCATCTACATGGCTGGTTGGAACTAACCTAACCCTAACCCATCTACATGGCTGGTTGGAACTAACCCAACCTAACCCATCTACATGGCTGGTTGGAACTAACCTAACCTAACCCATCTACATGGCTGGTTGGAACTAACCCTAACCCATCTACATGGCTGGTTGGAACTAACCCTAACCCTAACCCATCTACATGGCTGGTTGGAACTAACCCTAACCCATCTACATGGCTGGTTGGAACTAACCCTAACCCATCTACATGGCTGGTTGGAACTAACCCTAACCCATCTACATGGCTGGTTGGAACTAACCTAACCCTAACCCATCTACATGGCTGGTTGGAACTAACCCTAACCCATCTACATGGCTGGTTGGAACTAACCCTAACCCAATTACATGGCTGGTTGGAACTAACCCTAACCCTAACCCATCTACATGGCTGGTTGGAACTAACCCTAACCCATCTACATGGCTGGTTGGAACTAACCCTAACCCTAACCCATCTACATGGCTGGTTGGAACTAACCCTAACCCTAACCCATCTACATGGCTGGTTGGAACTAACCCTAACCCTAACCCATCTACATGGCTGGTTGGAACTAACCCTAACCCTAACCCATCTACATGGCTGGTTGTAACTAATCCTAACCCTAACCCATCTACATGGCTGGTTGGAACTAACCTAACCCTAACCCATCTACATGGCTGGTTGGAACTAACCTAACCCTAACCCATCTACATGGCTGGTTGGAACTAACCAACCCTAACCCATCTACATGGCTGGTTGGAACTAACTAACTAACCCTAACCCATCTACATGGCTGGTTGGAACTAACCCTAACCCATCTACATGGCTGGTTGGAACTAACCCTAACCCATCTACATGGCTGGTTGGAACTAACCCTAACCCATCTACATGGCTGGTTGGAACTAACCCTAACCCTAACCCATCTACATGGCTGGTTGGAACTAACCCTAACCTAACCCATCTACATGGCTGGTTGGAACTAAACCTAACCCTAACCCATCTACATGGCTGGTTGGAACTAACTAACCTAACCCATCTACATGGCTGGTTGGAACTAACTAACCTAACCCATCTACATGGCTGGTTGGAACTAACCCTAACCCTAACCCATCTACATGGCTGGTTGGAACTAACCTAACCCTAACCCATCTACATGGCTGGTTGTAACTAACCTAAACCTAACCCATCTACATGGCTGGTTGGAACTAACCTAACCCTAACCCATCTACATGGCTGGTTGGAACTAACCTAACCCATCTACATGGCTGGTTGGAACTAACCCTAACCCATCTACATGGCTGGTTGGAACTAACCCTAACCTAACCCATCTACATGGCTGGTTGTAACTAACCTAACCCCTAACCCATCTACATGTCCGGTTGGAACTAACCTAACCCTAACCCATCTACATGGCTGGTTGTAACTAACCTAACCCTAACCCATCTACATGGCTGGTTGTAACTAACCCTAACCCTAACCCATCTACATGGCTGGTTGGAACTAACCTAACCTAACCCTAACCCATCTACATGGCTGGTTGGAACTAACCCTAACCCATCTACATGGCTGGTTGGAACTAACCTAACCCATCTACATGGCTGGTTGGAACTAACCCTAACCCATCTACATGGCTGGTTGGAACCCTAACCCTAACCCATCTACATGGCTGGTTGGAACTAACCTAACCCTAACCCATCTACATGGCTGGTTGGAACTAACCCTAACCCTAACCCATCTACATGGCTGGTTGGAACTAACCCTAACCCATCTACATGGCTGGTTGGAACTAACCCTAACCCATCTACATGGCTGGTTGGAACTAACCTAACCCTAACCCATCTACATGGCTGGTTGGAACTAACCCTAACCCATCTACATGGCTGGTAGGAACTAACCCTAACCCTAACACTAACCCATCTACATGGCTGGTTGGAACTAACCTAACCCTAACCCATCTACATGGCTGGTTGGAACTAACCCTAACCCATCTACATGGCTGGTTGGAACTAACCATAACCCATCTACATGGCTGGTTGGAACTAACCCTAACCCTAACCCATCTACATGGCTGGTTGGAACTAACCCTAACCCATCTACATGGCCGGTTGGAACTAACCTAACCTAACCCATCTACATGGCTGGTTGGAACTAACCCTAACCCTAACCCATCTACATGGCTGGTTGGAACTAACCTAACCCTAACCCATCTACATGGCTGGTTGGAACTAACCCTAACCCATCTACATGGCTGGTTGGAACTAACCCTAACCCTAACCCATCTACATGGCTGGTTGGAACTAACCCTAACCCATCTACATGGCTGGTTGGAACTAACCTAACCCTAACCCATCTACATGGCTGGTTGGAACTAACCTAACCTAACCCATCTACATGGCTGGTTGGAACTAACCCTAACCCTAACCCATCTACATGGCTGGTTGGAACTAACCCTAACCCATCTACATGGCTGGTTGGAACTAACCCTAACCCATCTACATGGCTGGTTGGAACTAACCCTAACCCAATTACATGGCTGGTTGAAACTAACCCTAACCCTAACCCATCTACATGGCTGGTTGGAACTAACCCTAACCCATCTACATGGCTGGTTGGAACTAACCCTAACCCATCTACATGGCTGGTTGGAACTAAACCTAACCCTAACCCATCTACATGGCTGGTTGGAACTAACCCTAACCCTAACCCATCTACATGGCTGGTTGGAACTAACCCTAACCCTAACCCATCTACATGGCTGGTTGTAACTAACCCTAACCCTAACCCATCTACATGGCTGGTTGTAACTAACCCTAACCCATCTACATGGCTGGTTGGAACTAACCCTAACCCTAACCCATCTACATGGCCGGTTGGAACTAACCCTAACCCATCTACAAGGCTGGTTGGAACTAACCCTAACCCATCTACATGGCTGGTTGTAACTAACCCTAACCCATCTACATGGTTGGTTGGAACTAACCCTAACCCTAACCCATCTACATGGCTGGTTGGAACTAACCCTAACCCATCTACATGGTTGGTTGGAACTAACCCTAACCCTAACCCTAACCCTAACCCATCTACATGGCTGGTTGGAACTAACCTTAACCCATCTACATGGCTGTTTGGAACTAACCCTAACCCATCTACATGGCTGGTTGGAACTAACCCTAACCCTAACCCATCTACATGGCTGGTTGGAACTAACCCTAACCCTAACCCATCTACATGGCTGGTTGGAACTAACCCTAACCCATCTACATGGCTGGTTGGAACTAACCCTAACCCATCTACATGTCTGGTTGGACCTAACCTTAACCCTAACCCATCTACATGGCTGGTTGGAACTAACCCTAACCCATCTACATGGCCGGTTGGAACTAACCCTAACCCATCTATATGGCTGGTTTGAACTAACCCTAACCCATCTACATGGCCGGTTGGAACTAACCCTAACCCATCTACATGGCTGGTTGGAACTAACCCTAACCCTAACCCATGTACATGGCTGGTTGGAACTAACCCTAACCCATCTACATGGCTGGTTGGAACTAACCCTAACCCAATTACATGGCTGGTTGAAACTAACCCTAACCCTAACCCATCTACATGGCTGGTTGGAACTAACCCTAACCCATCTACATGGCTGGTTGGAACTAATCCTAACCCATCTACATGGCTGGTTTGAACTAACCATAACACATCTACATGACTGGTTGGAACTAACCCTAACCCATCTACATGGCTGGTTGGAACTAACCCTAACCCATCTACATGGCTGGTTGGAACTAACCCTAACCCAATTACATGGCTGGTTGGAACTAACCCTAACCCTAACCCATCTACATGGCTGGTTGGAACTAACCCTAACCCATCTACATGGCTGGTTGGAACTAACCCTAACCCTAACCCATCTACATGGCTGGTTGGAACTAACCCTAACCCTAACCCATCTACATGGCTGGTTGTAACTAACCCTAACCCTAACCCATCTACATGGCTGGTTGTAACTAACCCTAACCCATCTACACCATCTACATGGCTGGTTGGAACTAACCTAACCTAACCCAACCCTAACCCATCTACAAGGCTGGTTGGAACTAACCCTAACCCATCTACATGGCTGGTTGTAACTAACCCTAACCCATCTACATGGTTGGTTGGAACTAACCCTAACCCTAACCCATCTACATGGCTGGTTGGAACTAACCCTAACCCATCTACATGGTTGGTTGGAACTAACCCTAACCCTAACCCATCTACATGGCTGGTTGGAACTAACCTTAACCCATCTACATGGCTGTTTGGAACTAACCCTAACCCATCTACATGGCTGGTTGGAACTAACCCTAACCCTAACCCATCTACATGGCCGGTTGGAACTAACCCTAACCCATCTATATGGCTGGTTGGAACTAACCCTAACCCATCTACATGGCTTGTTGGAACTAACCTCCTAACCCATCTACATGGCTGGTTGGAACTAACCTAACCCATCTACATGGCTGGTTGGACCTAACCTTAACCTTAACCCATCTACATGGCTGGTTGGAACTAACCCTAACCCATCTACATGGCCGGTTGGAACTAACCCTAACCCATCTATATGGCTGGTTGGAACTAACCCTAACCCTAACCCATCTACATGGCTGGTTGGAACTAACCCTAACCCATCTACATGGCTGGTTTGGAACTAACCCTAACCTAACCCATCTACATGGCTGGTTGGAACTAACCTAACCCTAACCCATGTACATGGCTGGTTGGAACTAACCTAACCCATCTACATGGCTGGTTGGAACTAACCCTAACCCAATTACATGGCTGGTTGAAACTAACCCTAACCCTAACCCATCTACATGGCTGGTTGGAACTAACCCTAACCCATCTACATGGCTGGTTGGAACTAATCCTAACCCATCTACATGGCTGGTTTGAACTAACCATAACACATCTACATGACTGGTTGGAACTAACCCTAACCCATCTACATGGCTGGTTGGAACTAACCCTAACCCATCTACATGGCTGGTTGGAACTAACCCTAACCCAATTACATGGCTGGTTGGAACTAACCCTAACCCTAACCCATCTACATGGCTGGTTGGAACTAACCCTAACCCATCTACATGGCTGGTTGGAACTAACCCTAACCCATCTACATGGCTGGTTGGAACTAACCTAACCCTAACCCATCTACATGGCTGGTTGGAACTAACCCTATCCCTAACCCATCTACATGGCCGGTTGGAACTAACCCTAACCCTAACCCATCTACATCGCTGGTTGGAACTAACCCTAACCCTAACCCATCTACATGGCTGATTGTAACTAACCCTAACCCTAACCCATCTACATGGCTGGTTGGAACTAACCCTAACCCTAACCCATCTACATGGCTGGTTGGAACTAACCCTAACCCATCTACATGGCTGGTTGGAACTAACCCTAACCCTAACCCATCTACATGGCTGGTTGGAACTAACCCTAACCCATCTACATGGCTGGTTGGAACTAACCCTAACCCATCTACATGGCTGGTTGGAACTAACCCTAACCCAATTACATGGCTGGTTGAAACTAACCCTAACCCATCTACATGGCTGGTTGGAACTAACCCTAACCCATCTACATGGCTGGTTGGAACTAACCCTAACCCAATCACATGGCTGGTTGGAACTAACCCTAACCCTAACCCATCTACATGGCTGGTTGTAACTAACCCTAACCCTAACCCATCTAACCCAATTGCATGGCTGGTTGAAACTAACCCTAACCCATCTACATGGCTGGTTGGAACTAACCCTAACCCAATTACATGGCTGGTTGGAACTAACCCTAACCCTAACCCATCTACATGGCTGGTTGGAACTAACCCTAACCCTAACCCATCTACATGGCTGGTTGGAACTAACCCTAACCCATCTACATGGCTGGTTGGAACTAACCTAACCCTAACCCATCTACATGGCTGGTTGGAACTAACCTAACCCAATCTACATGGCTGGTTGAAACTAACCCTAACCCATCTACATGGCTGGTTGGAACTAACCTAACCCATCTACATGGCTGGTTGGAACTAACCCTAACCCAATCTACATGGCTGGTTGGAACTAACCCTAACCCTAACCCATCTACATGGCTGGTTGGAACTAACCCTAACCCATCTACATGGCTGGTTGGAACTAACCCTAACCCTAACCCATCTACATGGCTGGTTGGAACTAACCCTAACCCAATTACATGGTTGGAACTAACCTAACCTAACCTAACCCATCTACATGGCTGGTTGGAACTAACCCTAACCCATCTACATGGCTGGTTGGAACTAACCCTAACCCAATCACATGGCTGGTTGGAACTAACCCTAACCCTAACCCATCTACATGGCTGGTTGTAACTAACCCTAACCCTAACCCATCTACATGGCCGGTTGGAACTAACCCTAACCCTAACCCATCTACATGGCTGGTTGGAACTAACCCTAACCCATCTACATGGCTGGTTGGAACTAACCCTAACCCATCTACATGGCTGGTTTGAACTAACCATAACACATCTACATGACTGGTTGGAACTAACCCTAACCCATCTACATGGCTGGTTGGAACTAACCCTAACCCATCTACATGGCTGGTTGGAACTAACCCTAACCCAATTACATGGCTGGTTGGAACTAACCCTAACCCTAACCCATCTACATGGCTGGTTGGAACTAACCCTAACCCATCTACATGGCTGGTTGGAACTAATCTAACCCATCTACATGGCTGGTTGAACTAACCTAACCTAACCCACATGGGCTTGGAACTAACCCTAACCTAACCCATCTACATGGCTGGTTGGAACTAACCCTAACCCATCTACATGGCTGGTTGGAACTAACCCTAACCCATCTACATGGCTGGTTAACTAACCTAACCTAACCCACATCTACATGGCTGGTTGGAACTAACCCCCTAACCCATCTACATGGCTGGTTGGAACTAACTAACCCTAACCCATCTACATGGCTGGTTGGAACTAACCTAACCCTAACCCATCTACATGGCTGGTTGGAACTAACCTAACCCTAACCCATCTACATGGCTGGTTGAACTAACCCCTAACCCATCTACATGGCTGGTTGGAACTAACCTAACCCTAACCCATCTACATGGCTGGTTGGAACTAACCCTAACCCATCTACATGGCTGGTTGGAACTAACCCTAACCCATCTACATGGCTGGTTGGAACTAACCCTAACCCTAACCCATCTACATGGCTGGTTGGAACTAACCCTAACCCTAACCCATCTACATGGCTGGTTGGAACTAACCCTAACCCATCTACATGGCTGGTTGGAACTAACCCTAACCCTAACCCATCTACATGGCTGGTTGGAACTAACCTAACCCATCTACATGGCTGGTTGGAACTAACCCTAACCTAACCTAACCCATCTACATGGCTGGTTGGAACTAACCCTAACCCATCTACATGGCTGGTTGGAACTAACCTAACCCATCTACATGGCTGGTTGAACTAACTAACCTAACCCTAACCCATCTACATGGCTGGTTGGAACTAACCCTAACCCATCTACATGGCTGGTTGGAACTAACCTAACCTAACCTAACCCATCTACATGGCTGGTTGGAACTAACCCTAACCCTAACCCATCTACATGGCTGGTTGGAACTAACCTAACCTAACCCATCTACATGGCTGGTTGGAACTAACTAACCTAACCCTAACCCATCTACATGGCTGGTTGGAACTAACCCTAACCTAACCCATCTACATGGCTGGTTGGAACTAACTAACCTAACCCATCTACATGGCTGGTTGGAACTAACCTAACCCTAACCCATCTACATGGCTGGTTGAACTAACCTAACCTAACCCATCTACATGGCTGGTTGGAACTAACCCTAACCCATCTACATGGCTGGTTGGAACTAACCTAACCCATCTACATGGCTGGTTGGAACTAACCTAACCTAACCCATCTACATGGCTGGTTGGAACTAACCTAACCCTAACCCATCTACATGGCTGGTTGGAACTAACCTAACCCATCTACATGGCTGGTTGGAACTAACCCCTAACCCAATCTACATGGCTGGTTGGAACTAACCTAACCTAACCCATCTACATGGCTGGTTGGAACTAACCCTAACCCATCTACATGGCTGGTTGGAACTAACCCTAACCCATCTACATGGCTGGTTGGAACTAACCCTAACCCTAACCCATCTACATGGCTGGTTGAACTAACTAACCCTAACCCATCTACATGGCTGGTTGGAACTAACCTAACCTAACCCATCTACATGGCTGGTAGGAACTAACCCTAACCCTAACACTAACCCATCTACATGGCTGGTTGGAACTAACACTAACCCTAACCCATCTACATGGCTGGTTGGAACTAACCCTAACCCTAACCCATCTACATGGCTGGTTGGAACTAACCTAACCCTAACCCATCTACATGGCTGGTTGGAACTAACCCTAACCCATCTACATGGCTGGTTGGAACTAACCCTAACCCATCTACATGGCTGGTTGGAACTAACCTAACCCTAACCCATCTACATGGCTGGTTGGAACTAACCCTAACCCATCTACATGGCTGGTTGGAACTAACCCTAACCCATCTACATGGCTGGTTGGAACTAACCCTAACCCATCTACATGGCTGGTTGGAACTAACCTAACCTAACCCATCTACATGGCTGGTTGGAACTAACCCTAACCCAATCTACATGGCTGGTTGGAACTAACCTAACCCTAACCCATCTACATGGCTGGTTGGAACTAACCCTAACCCTAACCCATCTACATGGCTGGTTGGAACTAACCCTAACCCTAACCCATCTACATGGCTGGTTGGAACTAACCCTAACCCTAACCCATCTACATGGCTGGTTGGAACTAACCCTAACCCATCTACATGGCTGGTTGTTGGAACTAACCTAACCTAACCCATCTACATGGCTGGTTGGAACTAACCCTAACCCATCTACATGGCTGGTTGGAACTAACCCTAACCCATCTACATGGCTGGTTGGAACTAACCTAACCCTAACCCATCTACATGGCTGGTTGGAACTAACCTAACCTAACCCATCTACATGGCTGGTTGGAACTAACCCTAACCCAATTACATGGCTGGTTGAAACTAACCCTAACCCATCTACATGGCTGGTTGGAACTAACCCTAACCCATCTACATGGCTGGTTGGAACTAACCTAACCCATCTACATGGCTGGTTGGAACTAACCTAACCCTAACCCATCTACATGGCTGGTTGGAACTAACCTAACCCTAACCCATCTACATGGCTGGTTGGAACTAACCCTAACCCTAACCCATCTACATGGCTGGTTGGAACTAACCCTAACCCATCTACATGGCTGGTTGGAACTAACCTAACCCATCTACATGGCTGGTTGTAACTAACCTAACCTAACCCATCTACATGGCTGGTTGGAACTAACCCTAACCCTAACCCATCTACATGGCTGGTTGGAACTAACCCTAACCCTAACCCATCTACATGGCTGGTTGGAACTAACCCTAACCCTAACCCATCTACATGGCTGGTTGGAACTAACCCTAACCCATCTACATGGCTGGTTGGAACTAACCCTAACCCATCTACATGGCTGGTTGGAACTAACCTAACCCTAACCCATCTACATGGCTGGTTGGAACTAACTAACCCTAACCCATCTACATGGCTGGTTGGAACTAACCTAACCCTAACCCATCTACATGGCTGGTTGGAACTAACCTAACCCTAACCCATCTACATGGCTGGTTGGAACTAACCTAACCCTAACCCATCTACATGGCTGGTTGGAACTAACCTAACCTAACCCATCTACATGGCTGGTTGGAACTAACTAACCCTAACCCATCTACATGGCTGGTTGGAACTAACCCTAACCTAACCCATCTACATGGCTGGTTGGAACTAACCTAACCTAACCCATCTACATGGCTGGTTGGAACTAACTAACCTAACCCATCTACATGGCTGGTTGAACTAACTAACCCTAACCCATCTACATGGCTGGGTACATGGCTGGTTGGAACTAACCCTAACCCATCTACATGGCTGGTTGGAACTAACCCTAACCCATCTACATGGCTGGTTGGAACTAACCCTAACCCATCTACATGGCTGGTTGGAACTAACCCTAACCCATCTACATGGCTGGTTGAAACTAACCTAACCCTAACCCATCTACATGGCTGGTTGGAACTAACCCTAACCCATCTACATGGCTGGTTGGAACTAACCTAACCCATCTACATGGCTGGTTGGAACTAACCCTAACCCTAACCCATCTACATGGCTGGTTGGTTGGAACTAACCCTAACCCTAACCCATCTACATGGCTGGTTGTAACTAACCCTAACCCTAACCCATCTACATGGCTGGTTGTAACTAACCCTAACTAACCCATCTACATGGCTGGTTGGAACTAACCCTAACCCTAACCCTAACCCATCTACATGGCTGGTTGGAACTAACCCTAACCCATCTACATGGCTGGTTGGAACTAACCCTAACCCATCTACATGGCTGGTTGGAACTAACCTAACCCTAACCCATCTACATGGCTGGTTGGAACTAACCTAACCTAACCCATCTACATGGCTGGTTGGAACTAACCTAACCTAACCCATCTACATGGCTGGTTGGAACTAACCTAACCCTAACCCATCTACATGGCTGGTTGGAACTAACCCTAACCTAACCCATCTACATGGCTGGTTGGAACTAACCCTAACCCATCTACATGGCTGGTTGGAACTAACCCTAACCCATCTACATGGCTGGTTGGAACTAACCCTAACCCTAACCCATCTACATGGCTGGTTGGAACTAACCCTAACCCATCTACATGGCTGGTTGGAACTAACCCTAACCCATCTACATGGCTGGTTGGAACTAACTAACCTAACCCATCTACATGGCTGGTTGGAACTAACTAACCCTAACCCATCTACATGGCTGGTTGGAACTAACCCTAACCCATCTACATGGCTGGTTGGAACTAACCTAACCCTAACCCATCTACATGGCTGGTTGGAACTAACCTAACCCTAACCCATCTACATGGCTGGTTGGAACTAACCCTAACCCATCTACATGGCTGGTTGGAACTAACCCTAACCCATCTACATGGCTGGTTGGAACTAACCCTAACCCTAACCCATCTACATGGCTGGTTGAACTAACCCTAACCCTAACCCATCTACATGGCTGGTTGGAACTAACCTAACCCTAACCCATCTACATGGCTGGTTGGAACTAACCCTAACCCTAACCCATCTACATGGCTGGTTGGAACTAACCTAACCCTAACCCATCTACATGGCTGGTTGGAACTAACCTAACCCATCTACATGGCTGGTTGGAACTAACCCTAACCCATCTACATGGCTGGTTGGAACTAACCTAACCTAACCCATCTACATGGCTGGTTGAACTAACCCTAACCCTAACCCATCTACATGGCTGGTTGGAACTAACCTAACCCTAACCCATCTACATGGCTGGTTGTAACTAACCTAACCCTAACCCATCTACATGGCTGGTTGTAACTAACCCTAACCCTAACCCATCTACATGGCTGGTTGGAACTAACCCTAACCCTAACCCATCTACATGGCTGGTTGGAACTAACCCTAACCCATCTACATGGCTGGTTGTAACTAACCCTAACCCATCTACATGGCTGGTTGGAACTAACCCTAACCCATCTACATGGCTGGTTGGAACTAACCCTAACCCTAACCCATCTACATGGCTGGTTGGAACTAACCCTAACCCATCTACATGGCTGGTTGGAACTAACCTTAACCCATCTACATGGCTGGTTGGAACTAACCCTAACCTAACCCATCTACATGGCTGGTTGGAACTAACCTAACCTAACCCATCTACATGGCTGGTTGGAACTAACCCTAACCCATCTACATGGCTGGTTGGAACTAACCCTAACCCATCTACATGGCTGGTTGGAACTAACCTAACCCATCTACATGGCTGGTTGGAACTAACCTAACCCTAACCCATCTACATGGCTGGTTGGAACTAACCCTAACCTAACCCATCTACATGGCTGGTTGGAACTAACCTAACCCTAACCCATCTACATGGCTGGTTGGAACTAACCCTAACCCATCTACATGGCTGGTTGGAACTAACCCTAACCCTAACCCATCTACATCTACATGGCTGGTTGGAACTAACCCTAACCCTAACCCATCTACATGGCTGGTTGGAACTAACCCTAACCCATCTACATGGCTGGTTGAACTAACCCTAACCCATCTACATGGCTGGTTGGAACTAACTAACCCTAACCCATCTACATGGCTGGTTGGAACTAACCCTAACCCATCTACATGGCTGGTTGGAACTAACCTAACCCTAACCCTAACCCCATCTACATGGCTGGTTGGAACTAACCCTAACCCATCTACATGGCTGGTTGGAACTAACCTAACCCATGGCTGGTTGGAACTAACCCTAACCTAACCCATCTACATGGCTGGTTGGAACTAACCCTAACCCATCTACATGGCTGGTTGGAACTAACCCTAACCCTAACCCATCTACATGGCTGGTTGGAACTAACCTAACCCTAACCCATCTACATGGCTGGTTGGAACTAACCTAACCCATCTACATGGCTGGTTGGAACTAACCCTAACCCATCTACATGGCTGGTTGGAACTAACCTAACCCTAACCCATCTACATGGCTGGTTGGAACTAACCCTAACCTAACCCATCTACATGGCTGGTTGGAACTAACCCTAACCCATCTACATGGCTGGTTGGAACTAACCTAACCTAACCCATCTACATGGCTGGTTGGAACTAACCCTAACCCTAACCCATCTACATGGCTGGTTGGAACTAACCTAACCCTAACCCATCTACATGGCTGGTTGGAACTAACCTAACCCATCTACATGGCTGGTTGGAACTAACCCTAACCCATCTACATGGCTGGTTGGAACTAAACTAACCTAACCTAACCCATCTACATGGCTGGTTGGAACTAACCCTAACCCTAACCCATCTACATGGCTGGTTGGAACTAACCCTAACCCTAACCCATCTACATGGCTGGTTGTAACTAACCCTAACCCTAACCCATCTACATGGCTGGTTGTAACTAACCCTAACCCTAACCCATCTACATGGCTGGTTGGAACTAACCCTAACCCTAACCCATCTACATGGCCGGTTGGAACTAACCCTAACCCATCTACAAGGCTGGTTGGAACTAACCCTAACCCATCTACATGGCTGGTTGTAAATAACCCTAACCCATCTACATGGTTGGTTGGAACTAACCCTAACCCATCTACATGGTTGGTTGGAACTAACCCTAACCCTAACCCTAACCCATCTACATGGCTGGTTGGAACTAACCTTAACCCATCTACATGGCTGTTTGGAACTAACCCTAACCCTAACCCATCTACATGGCTGGTTGGAACTAACCCTAACCCTAACCCATCTACATGGCCGGTTGGAACTAACCCTAACCCTAACCCATCTACATGGCTGGTTGTAACTAACCCTAACCCATCTACATGGCTGGTTGTAACTAACCCTAACCCTAACCCATCTACATGGCTGGTTGGAACTAACCCTAACCCTAACCCATCTACATGGCCGGTTGGAACTAACCCTAACCCATCTACAAGGCTGGTTGGAACTAACCCTAACCCATCTACATGGCTGGTTGTAACTAACCCTAACCCATCTACATGGTTGGTTGGAACTAACCCTAACCCATCTACATGGCTGGTTGGAACTAACCCTAACCCTAACCCATCTACATGGCTGGTTGGAACTAACCCTAACCCTAACCCATCTACATGGCTGGTTGGACCTAACTAACCTAACCCATCTACATGGCTGGTTGGAACTAACCCTAACCCATCTACATGGCTGTTTGGAACTAACCTAACCCTAACCCATCTACATGGCTGGTTGGAACTAACCCTAACCCATCTACATGGCTGGTTGGAACTAACCCTAACCCATCTACATGGCTGGTTGTAACTAACCCTAACCCTAACCCATCTACATGGCTGGTTGTTGGAACTAACCCTAACCCATCTACATGGCTGGTTGGTTGGAACTAACCTAACCTAACCCTAACCCATCTACATGGCTGGTTGGAACTAACCCTAACCCATCTACATGGCTGGTTGGAACTAACTAACCTAACCCTAACCCATCTACATGGCTGGTTGGAACTAACCCTAACCCATCTACATGGCTGGTTGAACTAACCTAACCCTAACCCATCTACATGGCTGGTTGGAACTAACCTAACCTAACCCATCTACATGGCTGGTTGGAACTAACCCTAACCCATCTACATGGCTGGTTGGAACTAACCTAACCCTAACCCATCTACATGGCTGGTTGTTGGAACTAACCCTAACCCATCTACATGGCTGGTTGGAACTAACCTAACCCTAACCCATCTACATGGCTGGTTGGAACTAACCCTAACCCATCTACATGGCTGGTTGGAACTAACCCTAACCCATCTACATGGCTGGTTGGAACTAAACCTAACCCTAACCCATCTACATGGCTGGTTGGAACTAACCTAACCCTAACCCATCTACATGGCTGGTTGAAACTAACCCTAACCCTAACCCATCTACATGGCTGGTTGGAACTAACCCTAACCCATCTACATGGCTGGTTGTAACTAACCCTAACCCTAACCCATCTACATGGCTGGTTGGAACTAACCCTAACCCTAACCCATCTACATGGCTGGTTGGTAACTAACCCTAACCCTAACCCATCTACATGGCTGGTTGGAACTAACCCTAACCCATCTACATGGCTGGTTGTAACTAACCCTAACCCATCTACATGGCTGGTTGGAACTAACCTAACCTAACCCATCTACATGGCTGGTTGGAACTAACCTAACCTAACCCATCTACATGGCTGGTTGGAACTAACCCTAACCTAACCCATCTACATGGCTGGTTGGAACTAACCCTAACCCTAACCCATCTACATGGCTGGTTGGAACTAACCTAACCCATCTACATGGCTGGTTGGAACTAACCTAACCTAACCCTAACCCATCTACATGGCTGGTTGGAACTAACCTAACCCATCTACATGGCTGGTTGGAACTAACCTAACCCTAACCCATCTACATGGCTGGTTGGAACTAACCCTAACCCATCTACATGGCTGGTTGGAACTAACCTAACCCATCTACATGGCTGGTTGGAACTAACCCTAACCCATCTACATGGCTGGTTGGAACTAACCTAACCCATCTACATGGCTGGTTGGAACCTAACCTAACCCATCTACATGGCTGGTTGGAACTAACTAACCCTAACCCATCTACATGGCTGGTTGGAACTAACCTAACCCATCTACATGGCTGGTTGGAACTAACCCTAACCCTAACCCATCTACATGGCTGGTTGGAACTAACCCTAACCCATCTACATGGCTGGTTGGAACTAACCCTAACCCAATTACATGGCTGGTTGAAACAAACCCTAACCCTAACCCATCTACATGGCTGGTTGGAACTAACCCTAACCCATCTACATGGCTGGTTGGAACTAACCTAACCCTAACCCATCTACATGGCTGGTTGGAACTAACCCTAACCCATCTACATGGCTGGTTGGAACTAACCTAACCCATCTACATGGCTGGTTGGAACTAACCCTAACCCATCTACATGGCTGGTTGGAACTAACCCTAACCCATCTACATGGCTGGTTGGAACTAACCCTAACCCAATTACATGGCTGGTTGGAACTAACCTAACCTAACCCATCTACATGGCTGGTTGGAACTAACCTAACCTAACCCATCTACATGGAACTAACTAACCTAACCCTAACCCATCTACATGGCTGGTTGGAACTAACCCTAACTAACCCATCTACATGGCTGGTTGGAACTAACCTAACCCTAACCCATCTACATGGCTGGTTGGAACTAACCTAACCCTAACCCATCTACATGGCTGGTTGAACTAACCTAACCCTAACCCATCTACATGGCTGGTTGGAACTAACCCTAACCCTAACCCATCTACATGGCTGTTTGTAACTAACCCTATCCCTAACCCATCTACATGGCCGGTTGGAACTAACCCTAACCCTAACCCTAACCCATCTACATCGCTGGTTGGAACTAACCCTAACCCTAACCCATCTACATGGCTGATTGTAACTAACCCTAACCCTAACCCATCTACATGGCCGGTTGGAACTAACCCTAACCCTAACCCATCTACATGGCTGGTTGGAACTAACCCTAACCCATCTACATGGCTGGTTGGAACTAACCCTAACCCATCTACATGGCTGGTTGGAACTAACCCTAACCCAATCTACATGGCTGGTTGAAACTAACCCTAACCCTAACCCATCTACATGGCTCGTTGGAACTAACCCTAAGCCATCTACATGGCTGGTTGGAACTAACCCCTAACCCATCTACATGGCTGGTTGGAACTAAACCTAACCCTAACCCATCTACATGGCTGGTTGGAACTAACCCAACCCCTAACCCATCTACATGGCTGTTGGAACTAACCCTAACCCCAACCCATCTACATGGCTGGTTGTAACGAACCCTAACCCTAACCCATCTACATGGCTGGTTGTAACTAACCTTAACCCTAACCCATCTACATGGCTGGTTGGACCTAACCCTAACCCTAACCCTAACCCATCTACATGGCCGGTTGGAACTAACCCTAACCCATCTACAAGGCTGGTTGGAACTAACCCTAACCCATCTACATGGCTGGTTGTAACTAACCCTAACCCATCTACATGGTTGGTTGGAACTAACCCTAACCCTAACCCATCTACATGGCTGGTTGGAACTAACCTTAACCCATCTACATGGCTGGTTGGAACTAACCCTAACCCATCTACATGGCTGGTTTGAACTAACCCTAACCCTAACCCATCTACATGGCCGGTTGGAACTAACCCTAACCCATCTATATGGCTGGTTGGAACTAACCCTAACCCATCTACATGGCTTGTTGGAACTAACCCTAACCCATCTACATGGCTGGTTGGACCTAACCTTAACCCTAACCCATCTACATGGTCGGTTGGAACTAACCCTAACCCATCTACATGGCTGGTTGGAACTAACCCTAACCCATCTACATGGCTGGTTGGAACTAACCCTAACCCATGTACATGGCTGGTTGGAACTAACCCTAACCCATCTACATGGCTGGTTGGAACTAACCCTAACCCAATTACATGGCTGGTTGAAACTAACCCTAACCCATCTACATGGCTGGTTGGAACTAACCCTAACCCATCTACATGGCTGGTTGGAACTAACCCTAACCCATCTACATGGCTGGTTGGAACTAAACCTAACCCTAACCCATCTACATGGCTGGTTGGAACTAACCCTAACCCTAACCCATCTACATGGCCGGTTGGAACTAACCCTAACCCTAACCCATCTACATGGCTGGTTGTAACTAACCCTAACCCTAACCCATCTACATGGCTGGTTGTAACTAACCCTAACCCTAACCCATCTACATGGCTGGTTAGACCTAACCCTAACCCTAACCCATCTACATGGCTAGTTGGAACTAACCCTAACCCATCTACATGGCTGGTTGGAACTAACCCTAACCCTAACCCATCTACATGGCCGGTTGGAACTAATCCTAACCCATCTATATGGCTGGTTGGAACTAACCCTAACCCATCTACATGGCTTGTTGGAACTAACCCTAACCCATCTACATGGCTGGTTGGACCTAACCTTAACCCTAACCCATCTACATGGTCGGTTGGAACTAACCCTAACCCATCTACATGGCTGGTTGAACTAACCCTAACCCATCTACATGGCTGGTTGAACTAACCTAACCCCTAACCCATGTACATGGCTGGTTGGAACTATCCCTAACCCATCTACATGGCTGGTTGGAACTAACCCTAACCCAATTACATGGCTGGTTGAAACTAACCCTAACCCATCTACATGGCTGGTTGGAACTAACCCTAACCCATCTACATGGCTGGTTGGAACTAACCCTAACCCATCTACATGGCTGGTTGGAACTAAACCTAACCCTAACCCATCTACATGGCTGGTTGGAACTAACTCTAACCTAACCCATCTACATGGCCGGTTGGAACTAACCCTAACCCTAACCCATCTACATGGCTGGTTGTAACTAACCCTAACCCTAACCCATCTACATGGCTGGTTGTAACTAACCCTAACCCTAACCCATCTACATGGCTGGTTGGACCTAACCCTAACCCTAACCCATCTACATGGCCAGTTGGAACTAACCCTAACCCATCTACAAGGCTGGTTGGAACTAACCCTAACCCATCTACATGGCTGGTTGGTAACTAACCCTAACCCATCTACATGGCTGGTTGGAACTAACCCTAACCCATCTACATGGCTGGTTGGAACTAACCCTAACCCATCTACATGGTTGGTTGGAACTAACCCTAACCCTAACCCTAAACCATCTACATGGCTGGTTGGAACTAACCTTAACCCATCTACATGGCTGGTTGGAACTAACCCTAACCCATCTACATGGCTGGTTGGAACTAACCCTAACCCATCAACATGGCTGGTTGGAACTAACCCTAACCCAATTACATGGCTGGTTGGAACTAACCCTAACCCTAACCCATCTACATGGCTGGTTGGAACTAACCCTAATCCTAACCCATCTACATGGCCGGTTGGAACTAACCCTAACCCTAACCCATCTCGTTGGCTGGTTGGAACTAACCCTAACCCTAACCCATCTGCATGGCTGGTTGGAACTAACCCTAACCCATCTACATGGCTGGTTGGAACTAACACTAACCCATCTACATGGCTGGTTGGAACTAACCCTAACCCTAACCCATCTACATGGCTGGTTGGAACTAACCCTAACCCATCTACATGGCTGGTTGGAACTAACCCTAACCCAATTACATGGCTGGTTGGAACTAACCCTAACCCTAACCCATCTACATGGCTGGTTGGAACTAACCCTAACCCATCTACATGGCTGGTTGTAACTAACCCTAACCCATCTACATGGCTGGTTGGAACTAACCCTAACCCTAACCCATCTACATGGCTGGTTGGAACTAACCCTAACCCATCTACATGGCTCTTTGGAACTAACCCTAACCCTAACCCATCTACATGGCTGGTTGGAACTTGTTGAGAGAAGATGAAGAAAACAGTGACATTGTAGTCTGGATGTAAACCTCAGTATGTTGGAGGGAAACCAATTTTATTTAGATAAATTCATTACAGTATTGATTTATGATTGATATAATTGTCAACTTTTATTTACAAAAACATCTTAAATTCAGTAAACATATACTTATATTTAACACTAAACTATTATTTATTGCAATTACTGTATATCAAGTGTTACATTTCTACATTCAATTGACATTATATTTGTCTGAAAGAGTTAACTGCATGCAGGTTTTATAGAGTCAGGGAGGATGTGGTGAGGCTGTAGCAGTTTACATAGAGTCGGGGAGGATGGGGTGAGGCTGTAGCAGGTTTTATGGAGTCAGGGAGGATGGGGTGAGGCTGTAGCAGGTTTTATAGAGTAGGGAGGATGGGGTGAGGCTGTAGCAGGCTTTATGGAGTCAGGGAGGATGGGGTGAGGCTGTAGCAGGTTACATAGAGTCAGGGAGGATGGGGTGAGGCTGTAGCAGGCTTTATGGAGTCAGGGTGGATGGGGTGAGGCTGGAGTAGGTTAGGGAACTAACCCTAACCCTAACCCATCTACATGGCTGGTTGGAACTAACCCTAACCCATCTACATGGTTGGTTGGAACTAACCCTAACCCTAACCCTAACCCATCTACATGGCTGGTTGGAACTAACCCTAACCCTAACCCATCTACATGGCTGGTTGGAACTAACCCTAACCCTAACCCATGTACATGGCTGGTTGGAACTAACCCTAACCCATCTACATGGCTGGTTGGAACTAACCCTAACCCTAACCCATCTACATGGCTGGTTGGAACTAACCCTAACCCATCTACATGGCTGGTTGGAACTATCCCTAACCCATCTACATGGCTGGTTGGAACTAACCCTAACTCATCTACATGGCCGGTTGGAACTAACCCTAACCCATCTATATGGCTGGTTGGAACTAACCCTAACCCATCTACATGGCTGGTTGGAACTAACCCTAACCCTAACCCATCTACATGGCTGGTTGTAACTAACCCTAACCCTAACCCATCTACATGGCCGGTTGGAACTAACCCTAACCCTAACCCATCTACATGGCTGGTTGGAACTAACCCTAACCCATCTACATGGCTGGTTGGAACTAACACTAACCCATCTACATGGCTGGTTGGAACTATCCCTAACCCAATTACATGGCTGGTTGGAACTAACCCTAACCCTAACCCATCTACATGGCTGGTTGGAACTAACCCTAACCCATCAACATGGCTGGTTGGAACTAACCCTAACCCAATTACATGGCTGGTTGGAACTAACCCTAACCCTAACCCATCTACATGGCTGGTTGGAACTAACCCTAACCCATCTACATGGCTGGTTGTAACTAACCCTAACCCATCTACATGGCTGGTTGGAACTAACCCTAACCCTAACCCATCTACATGGCTGGTTGGAACTAACCCTAACCCTAACCCATCTACATGGCTGGTTGGAACTAACCCTAACCCATCTACATGGCTCTTTGGAACTAACCCTAACCCTAACCCATCTACATGGCCGGTTGGAACTAACCCTAACCCATCAACATGGCTGGTTGGAACTAACCCTAACCCAATTACATGGCTGGTTGGAACTAACCCTAACCCTAACCCATCTACATGGCTGGTTGGAACTAACCCTAATCCTAACCCATCTACATGGCCGGTTGGAACTAACCCTAACCCTAACCCATCTCGTTGGCTGGTTGGAACTAACCCTAACCCTAACCCATCTGCATGGCTGGTTGGAACTAACCCTAACCCATCTACATGGCTGGTTGGAACTAACACTAACCCATCTACATGGCTGGTTGGAACTAACCTAACCCTAACCCATCTACATGGCTGGTTGGAACTAACCTAACCCATCTACATGGCTGGTTGGAACTAACCCTAACCCATCTACATGGCTGGTTGGAACTAACCCTAACCCAATTACATGGCTGGTTGGAACTAACCCCAACTACCCTAACCTAACCCATCTACATGGCTGGTTGGAACTAACCCTAACCCATCTACATGGCTGGTTGTAACTAACCCTAACCCATCTACGCTGCTGGTTGGAACTAACCCTAACCCTAACCCATCTACATGGCTGGTTGCCATCTACATGGCTGGTTGGAACTAACCCTAACCCATCTACATGGCTCTTTGGAACTAACCCTAACCCTAACCCATCTACATGGCTGGTTGGAACTTGTTGAGAGAAGATGAAGAAAACAGTGACATTGTAGTCTGGATGTCAACCTCAGTATGTTGGAGGGAAACCAATTTTATTTAGATAAATTCATTACAGTATTGATTTATGATTGATATAATTGTCAACTTTTATTTACAAAAACATCTTAAATTCAGTAAACATATACTTATATTTAACACTAAACTATTATTTATTGCAATTACTGTATATCAAGTGTTTCATTTCTACATTCAATTGACATTATATTTGTCTGAAAGAGTTAACTGCATGCAGGTTTTATAGAGTCAGGGAGGATGGGGTGAGGCTGTAGCAGGTTACATAGAGTCGGGGAGGATGGGGTGAGGCTGTAGCAGGTTTTATGGAGTCAGGGAGGATGGGGTGAGGCTGTAGCAGGTTTTATAGAGTAGGGGAGGATGGGGTGAGGCTGTAGCAGGCTTTATGGAGTCAGGGTGGATGGGGTGAGGCTGGAGTAGGTTTACATCCCAACAATTTCCTCTGAATCTGACATAAAAAAAAATGTGTTGTGAAAGTTGCTCCAGGTATTCGCTGTGGATTTGACATAGAAGCATGTAGTTGCTTTATAAACAGCCTGTCAAAAAGCAGTCAGTCAGAGGACCAAGGCTAGTTCTTAGGCTGTTAAACTATTTTCAAGAGAATCAGAACTATCCATAAACCTTCCAGAATACCTCCCCTCTCCTTCCTTCCACCTCCCCTCTCCTCCCCTCTTCACAGACATACTCTGGAGGTTTCTTGGAGGAATGATCCGTACTCTGGACCTCGTCTCTCCTCTCTTCTCCCCTCCCCTTCCCTCGCCTCAGACATACTCTGGAGGTTTCCTGGAGGAATGATCCGTACTCCGGACCTCGTATCTCTTCGGTGATTGTGCCTGGGGGGCTCCGTAATAGTCTGCCTGAGGGCCCCTGGAATGGTCTGCCTGGGGTGCTCCGTAATAGTCTGCCTGGGGTCCCCTGGAATGGTCTGCTTGGGGGGCTCCGTAATAGTCTGCCTGGGGTCCCCTAGAATAGTCTGCCTGGGGGCCCCTGGAATGGTCTGCCAGAGGCCCCAGACAGGATGCAAACAGGAGTAATCCAGCCACCAGAAGGAGGAACCCCCCTACCCAGCCGCAGAACAGGGCATCACCAAACTCCCAGCGCGGCACCACCTCCGGCACCGACTCATCAAAGTAACGCATTACCGTCAAGTGGGCGACGTAGGAAACAGGGACCAGAGACAGCACCCCAGCTACCATCCCCAGCACCCCTCCTGCCACCTTCATGATCCTCTTGGCCCTGCAGCCCTCCAGCCCTTGGCTGAAGCTGTTGACCAGGTAAAGACCAGGGATAGCCAGCAGCAAGCCCAGCAGGCCCACAGCCAGGGATGTACACATGAAGACACGGGCCAACTTGATGTCCTGAGGCAGGCCCAGCAGGCTGTCGTAGGGTCGACATTCCATCCCCCCCATGTCCTGGACCACACAGGTCTCCCAGAGACCCAGCTCATAGCTCTCTGTGAGCAAGAGGTCTGTGGACAGGGTCAGCCACTGGGGCATCAGGGTGGTGGCCAGAGCACACAGCCAGGCTGCCATGTACACTACCATCCCCAGCAGCTCCAGAGTGGAGGCACACAGGTCCATGGTTCACCCGCCCCTCTCTGGCCTTGCTCCGCTAACCCTCAAGAGCTCTTCTCTGGCTGCTGGAGAGGTCTGGCAGCTCCTGATGGCCAGTAGGAACAGAGAGGCTTCTCACAGCACCTGCTAATTACTGCTGACTACTGTTCTGTTCACAGGCAGGCGGAGAGCTCCTTCACGAACAGTCCCACTCGACAGAAACACACTTCATCTGGCTGGAGGCTGGGAGGAGAGGGGCTCTCTGGCACATGGCCCTCCTCTACCCTCCCCTTCCCCCTGCTGAGGCTGCTGGTCTGCCAATGGACCACGGGAGGGAGGGTACATGGCCTGCCTTGCTAGTCTCCCAGCCCTCCCAGCCACATGGGATGGTATTAAAAAGAGACAGGAAGTTATTAAAATTCATGACAGAGAGCCAAGTCTGGGCTCAGCCCTCCTGGTTATTGTGCACCGATCCCAAACGGCACCCTATTCCCTATTTATTGCAGCACTTTAGGAAATACCTTTCTTACACACTTCTCAGTAGTTGGTATTCAGACTTCCCTCATGAAAGTGTGTAATGGGCTTTGCAGGCATGGTTCCCTTACACGCTGAATAAATGTAATTAATATCATCACCAAATAGATATCAAAATACTCTGATCTTGTAGATTTTTTATGGTTAGGAAAGTATTTACATTTGAACCAGAAAAAAAAATGCTTTGTCTTTTGCATGAAGAAAAGTGGTTTGATTCATTCAGTTCTTCAATCCATGGTAATGTTGGAAGATGTGTACATATAATTATAACAGGGAGAATAGTGTACAATAGTAGGCTATACCCTGGTCTATATTCTGCACTAACCATGGAACTGTGTGATGACACAGCCAAGTATTGCAACATGGGTCGGGTTCAAACTGTTATGGCATGGAATGATAATGTAGGCTATACCAACTGAAGGGAACAAACATTAAATTGGCAGTTGAATGTGTTGTTAGACCGGACGGTCTGATAGTGGCGAACATTTAACATGACAAACAGGAAACAGAAAGTTGTAGCCTATAGGCATCTTAAACAAATGTCATTTATATTTACAATTCCCTTATCCAAACAGATTTCTCATGTCACAGTGTTCTAAATAATCAGATCAAGGAGCAATGTGGTTGGAGTTCCACATATCTTTAATGAAGTGAAACGTCCAATAACAATCAAGAATAAACAGACCGTAACATAAGTAGCACTAACAGAAACAATAACCCACAAAGGCAGGTGGGGAAGGGAACAAACTAAATAGGATTCCCAATTAGAGGCAACGACTAACAGCTGCCTCTAATTGGGAACCAACACAAAACCCAACATAAAGTCCCCTAGAAACCCCTAGTCACGCCCTGACCCAACACACCATAGAGAAACCCAGAGGGCTCTCTATGGCCAGGGCGTGACAACTCATTTACCTAGCTCTTATCAATAGTTCTTATCAAGTTGTAAATTACAGTGCATGCATGGAGAATGGTGTTATTTACATAAACAAAATAAGTACATGCTTTTTCGACGTGGAACCGGCAGGTTCGCTAGACCTTATTCAATCAAATTTCAATCAAATGTATTTATTTATAAAGCCCTTTTTACATCAGCCGATCAGAGTGCTGTACTGAAACACAGCCTAAAACCCCAAACAGCAAGCAATGCAGATGTAGAAGCACGGTGGCTAGGAAAAACTCCCTAGAAAAGCAGGAACCTAGGAAGAAACCGAGAGAGGAACCAGGCTCTGAGGGGTGGCCAGTCCTCTTCTGGCTGTGCCGGGTGGAGATTATAACAGAACATGGCCAAGATGATCAAATGTTCATAGATGACCAGCAGGGTCAAATAATAATAATCACAGTGGTTGTCGAGGGTGCAACAGGTCAGCACCTCAGGAGTAAATGTCAGTTGGCTTTTCATAGCCGATCATTCAGAGTATCTCTACCACTTCTGCTGTCTCTAGAAAGTTGAAAACAGCAGGGACAGGTATCACGTCCGGTGAACAGGTCAGGGTTCCATAGCCGCAGGCAGAACAGTTGAAACTGAAGCAGCAGCACGACCAGGTGGACTGGGGACAGCAAGGAGTCATCAGGCCAAGTAGTCATGGTCCCAGGGCTCAGGTCCCCCGAGAGGGAGAGAGAGAGAGAGAATTAGAGGGAGCATACTTAAATTCACACAAGACAAGAGAAAAATATAACGCAGTCATTTTAAATGACTGCGTTTATATCTTTTGAGCTTCTAGTCATGAAATCTATGCAGCCTACTCAGTATCTTTGTATAGCTACTGTATACAGAGTTCCTCACTGAGTTCCCTGAACCTGGATCTCTCTTTTGACGAACATATCAAGACTATTTGAAGGACAGCTTTTTTCCATCTTCGTAACATTGCATGGATATGCCCAACCTAGATCGAGGCACAGACACAGTCTCAATGGGGATAGCTGAGCTGACTACACTGACTGTGCTAGTGGCAGACTCCACTAAGCTAGCAGGCTGGCTAATAGCCTCATCTCATTGTGGAGCTAGAGGAGTTAGAGCCCTGTCTATGTTCATAGATAAGATGAGAGCACCCCTCCAGCTATGATGGAGTTCC
The DNA here is from genome assembly GCA_030435695.1 of Brachymystax lenok tsinlingensis. Taxonomy (NCBI): domain Eukaryota; kingdom Metazoa; phylum Chordata; class Actinopteri; order Salmoniformes; family Salmonidae; genus Brachymystax; species Brachymystax lenok. Next base: position 52,599 of record CM059793.1, read on the forward strand.
TCACTCCTCAGCAGGCCAGGCTTGGTCCTGTTTGTGAGTGAGTCACAGAAAGAGGGCCAATTATCTACAACACAGAAGCTCAAGGGCCTACCAGGTAGCGAGGTAAAAAACATTACATTTATTCTGGGTAAAAAACCTTCAGTAAAACGCATTGACAATACACGATCCAGCTTATCCCGAGTATGGGAATTCCTCTAGATAACGTCAGAGGGCAATGCCGATGAAGGACGGCTAATTACAGGCATATCTTATTGGTATAGCCAGTGCGAAGCCCGTCGTTAACCTTTCACGTAAAAAATATATTGAGCCGATATTCAAAGTTTTCTGAAATATCTTCTGCAGTTCCGACCAAAGAGTCTGCGTGCCAAAGCCAATGGAATTAGAAAGGTGCTACTCTGCTTGGCCAAGATGTATCGGGATTTGAGGCAGACCCAGGCAACGCACAAAGCACAATATCACAAACGCTGTAGAGACAAGGTGCTCCGCGCTGAGGAGTTAAGCCGGTTCGTTGAGCTAAGTAATCAGGCTCTTCCTTCGGTTCTCAATAGATTGGAAGTCTGAGCCACCTGCTCTGACAGGCGTAGGTTTGCGGCTCTAATAACCAGCTGGTTAGCAATATTTAATGGCACGAGGCGACGTTCAGTGAGAGGGAATTTATGGAAGTCACCCAGGAAAGTGGGGGTTACCAGCTGTGTGTTGCAAGCCACAAAACAAAATATAGCTTCGGTGAGTGTAGAATTGTGATGTCAGATGAGGAGAACACTTGGCTTAAATGCTTCCATCAGCTCAGGCCTCATCTGAGCAGCTTCAGCGCAGACATGGAGCAGTTATTTTTCACGTCCTGCGACAAAACGTATGATAATCTGGGGGAATATGTGTCCCAGATATTTTTTTATTTATATTATTTTACCTTTATTTAACCAGGTAGGCTAGTTGAGAACAAGTTCTCATTTACAACTGCGACCTGGCCAAGATAAAGCACAGCAGTATGATACATACAACATCTAAGAGTTACACATGGAATGCACAGACATACAGCCAATAATACAGTAGAAAAATGAAAAAATAAAATTAAATAAATAATAAGTCTATATACAGTGAGTGCAAATGAGGTAAGATAAGGGAGGTAGGGCAATAAATAGGCCATGGTGGCGAGGTAATTACAATATAGCAATTAAACACTGGGATGGTAGATGTGCAGAAGTTGAATGTGCAAGTTACTGGGGTGCAAAGGAGCAAGATAAACAAATAAATACAGTATGGGGATGAGGTAGTAGGATGGGCTGTTTACAGATGGGCTGTGTGCAGGTGCAGATATCTGTGAGCTGCACTGATAGCTGATGCTTAAAGCTAGTGAGGGAGATATGAGTCTCCAGCTTCAGTGATTTCTGTAGTTCGTTCAAGTCATTGGCAGCAGAGAACTGGCAGGAAAGACGGCCAAAGGAGGAATTGGCTTTTGGGGTGACCAGTGAGATATACCGGCTGGAGCGCGTGCTGCGGGTGGGTGCTGCTATGGTGACCAGTGAGCTGAGATAAGGCGGGGATTTACCTGTCAGAGATTTGTAGATGACCTGGAGCCAGTGGGATTGGCGTCGAGTATGAAGCGAGGGTCAGCCAACGAGAGCGTACAGGTCGCAGTGGTGGGTAGTATATGGGGATTTGGTGACAAAACAGATGGCACTGTGATAGACTGCATCCAATTTGTTGAGTAGAGTGTTGGAGGCTATTTTATAAATGACATCGCCGAAGTCGAGGATCGGTAGGATGGTCAGTTTTACGAGGGTATGTGTGACAGCATGAGTGAAGGATGCTTTGTTGCGAAATAGGAAGCCGATTCTAGATTTAATTTTGGATTGGAGATGCTTAATGTGAGGCTGGAAGGAGAGTTAACAGTCTAGCCAGACACCTAGGTATTTGTAGTTGTCCACATATTCTAAGTCAGAGCCGTCCAAAGTAGTGATGCTGGACGGGTGGGCAGGTGCGGGCAGTGATCGGTTGAAAAGCATGCATTCAGTTTTACTTGTATTTAAGAGCAGTTGGAGGCCACGGAAGGAGAGTTGTATGGCATTGAAGCTTGTCTGGAGGGTAGTTAACACAGTGTCCAAAGAAGGGCCAGAAGTATACAGAATGGTGTCGTCTGCATAGAGGTGGATCAGGGAATCACCAGCAGCAAGAGTGACATCATTGATATATACAGAGAAAAGAGTCGGCCCGAGAATTGAACCCTGAGGCACCCCCATAGAGACTGCCAGAGGTCTGGACAACAGGCCCTCCGATTTGACACACTGAACTCTATCAGAGAAGTAGTTGGTGAACCAGGCGAGGCAATCATTTGAGAAACCAAGGCTGTTGAGTCTGCCAATAAGGATGTGGTGATTGACAGAGTCGAAAGCCTTGGGCTGGTCAATGAATACGGCTGCACAGTAATGTCTCTTATCGATAGCGGTTATGATATCGTTTAGGACTTTGAGTGTGACTCTTAAAGAATTACCAGGCATCCTCTACTGACGAGATGAGGTCAATATCCTTCCAGGATTCCTGGGCCAGGTCGATTAGAAAGGTGTTTTAGGGAGCTTTTGACAGTGATGAGTGGTGGTCGTTTGACCGCAGACCCATTACGGATGCAGGCAATGAGGCAGTGATCGCTGAGATCTTGGTTGAAAACAGCAGAGGTGTATTTAGAGGGCAAGTTGGTTAGGATCACTGAGACTTCCTCTGTCTTCTGCTAGCTTGTTAGCCGGCCTGCTAGCCTTCTGCTAGCTGGCTACCCCGGGCCCGGCTAGCTGTCTGAATCGCCGTGTCCCCAACCAGCCTCACTACTCACTGGACCCTTATGATCACTTGGCTAAGCATGCCTCTCCTCAATGTCAATATGCCTTGTCCATTGCTGTTCTGGTTAGTGTTTATGGTCTTATTTCACTGTAGAGCCTCTAGCCCTGCTCAATATACCTTATCCAACCCTTCAGTTCCACCACCCAAACATGCGATGACATCACCTGGTCTAAATGTTTCTAGAGACAATATCTCTCTCATCATCACTCAATGCCTAGGTTTACCTCCACTGTATTCACGTCCTACCATACCTTTGTCTGTACATTATGCCTTGAATCTATTTTATCGCCCCCTGAAACCTGCTCCTTTTACTCTCTGTTCAGGACGTCCTAGACGACCAGTCCTTTTAGCCTTTAGCCGTACCCTTATCCTACTCCTCCTCTGTTCCTCTGGTGATATAGAGGTTAATCCAGGCCCTGCAGTGCCTAGCTCCACTCCTATTCCCCAGGCGCTCTCATTTGTTGACTTCTGCAACCGTAAAAGCCTTGGTTTCATGCATGTTAACATTAGAAGCCTCCTCCCTGAGTTTGTTTTATTCACTGCTTTAGCACACTCTGCCAACCCGGATGTCCTAGCCGTGTCTGAATCCTGGCTTAGGAAGACCACCAAAACCCCTGAAATCTCCATCCCTAACTACAACATTTTCAGACAAGATAGAACGGCGAAAGGGGGCGGTGTTGCAATCTACTGCAGAGATAGCCTGCAGAGTTCTGTCTTACTATCCAGGTCAGTATCCAAACAATTTGAACTTTTACTTTTAAAAATCCACCTTTCTATAAACAAGTCTCTCACCGTTGCCGCTTGCTATAGACCACCTTCTGCCCCCAGCTGTGCTCTGGACACCATATGTGAACTGATTGCCCCCCATCTATCTTCAGAGCTCGTGCTGCTAGGTGACCTAAACTGGGACATGCTTAACACCCCGGCCATCCTACAAGCTTGATGCCCTCAACCTCACACAAATCATCAATGAACCTACTAGGTACAACCCCAAAGCCGTAAACACGGGCACCCTCATAGATGTCATCCTAACTAACTTGCCCTCCAAATACACCTCTGCTGTCTTCAACCAAGATCTCAGTGATCACTGCCTCATTTCCTGCATCCGTAAAGGGTCTGCGGTCAAACGACCTCCCCTCATTACTGTCAAACGTTCCCGAAAACACTTCAGCGAGCAGGCCTTTCTAATCGACCTGGCCCGGGTATCCTGGAAGGATATTGACCTCATCCCGTCAGTAGAGGATGCCTAGTTATTCTTTAAAAGTGCCTTCCTCACCATCTTAAATACGCATGCCCCATTCAAGACATTTAGAACCAGGTACAGATATAGCCTTTGGTTCTCTCCAGACCTGATTGCCCTTGACCAGCACAAAAACATCCTGTGGCATTCTGCATTAGCATCAAACAGCCCCCGTGATATGCAACTTTTCAGGGAAGTCAGGAACCAATATACACAGGCAGTTAGGAAAGCCAAGGCTAGCTTTTTCAAGCAGAAATTTGCTTCCTGTAACACAAACTCAAAAAAGTTCTGGGACAATGTAAAGTCCATGGAGAATAAGAGCACCTCCCCTCAGCTGCCGACTGCACTGAGGATAGGAAACCCTGTCACCACCGATAAATCCACAATAACTGAGAATTTCAATAAGCATTTTTCTACAGCTGGCCATGCTTTCCACTTGGCTACCCCTACCCCGGTCAACAGCCCTGGACCCCCCTCAGCAACTCGCCCACCCTCCCCATTTCTCCTTCTCCCAAATCCAGTTAGCTGATGTTCTGCAAAATCTAGACCCCTACAAATCAGCCAGGCTAGACAATCTGGACACTTTCTTTCTAAAATTATCTGCCGAAATTGTTGCAACCCCTATTACTAGCCTGCTCAACCTCTCTTTCGTGTCGTCTGAGATTCCTTAAGAATGGAAAGCAGCTGCGGTCATCCCCCTCTTTAAAGGGGGAGACACTCTTGACCCAAACTGCTACAGACCCATATATATCCTACCCTGCCTTTCTAAGATCTTTGAAAGACAAATTAACAAACAGATTACCGAACATTTCAAATCCAACCGTACCTTCTCCGCTATGCAATCTGGTTTCAGAGCTGGTCATGGGTGCACCTCAGCCACGCTCAAGGTCCTAAACGATATTATAACCGCCATCGATAAGAGGGTGCACCCACGTATTCATTGATCTGGCCAAGGCTTTCGACTCTGTCAATCACCACATTGTTATTGGCAGACTCGACAGCCTTGGTTTCTCAAATGGTTGCCTTGCCTGGTTCACCAACTACTTCTCCGATAGAGTTCAGTGTGTCAAATCGGAGGGCCTGTTGTCCGGGCCTCTGGCAGTCTCTATGGGGGTGCCTCAGGGTTCAATTCTCAGGCCTACTCTTTTCTCTTAATACATCAATTATATCGCTCTTGCTGCTGGTGAGTCTCTGATTCACCTCTATGCAGACAACACCATTCTGTATACTTCTGGCACTTCTTTGGACACTGTGTTAACTACCCTCCAGACGAGCTTCAATGCCATACAACTCTCCTTCCGTGTCCTCCAACTGCTCTTAAACGTAAGTAAAACTAAATGCATGCTCTTCAACCGACCGCTGCCCGCACCTGCCCGCCCGTCCAGCATCACTACTCTGGACAGTTCTGTCTTAGATTATGTGGACAACTACAAATACCTAGGTGTCTGGTTAGACTGTAAACTCTCCTTCCAGACTCACATCAAACATCTCCAATCCAAAAATAAATCTAGAATCGGCTTCCTATTTCGCAACAAAGCATCCTTCACTCATGCTGCCAAACATACCCTCGTAAAACTGACCATCCTACCGATCCTCGACTTCGGTGATGTCCTTTACAAAATAGCCTCCAACACTCTACTCAACAAATTGGATGCAGTCTATCACAGTTCCATCCATTTTGTCACCAAAGCCCCATATACCACCCACCACTGCAACCTGTACGCTCTCGTTGGCTAGCCCTCGCTTCACACTCGTCGCCAGACCCACTGGCTCCAGGTCATCTACAAGTCCCTGCTTGGTAAAGCCCCGCCTTATCTCAGCTCGCTGGTCACCATAGCAGCACCCACCCGTAGCACGTGCTCCAGCAGGTATATCTCACTGGTCACCCCCAAAGCCAATTCCTCCTTTGGCTGACTTTCCTTCCAGTTCGCTGCTGCCAATGACTGGAACGAACTACAGAAATCTCTGAAACTGGAGACACTTATTTCCCTCACCAGCTTTAAGCATCAGCTGTCAGAGCAGCTCACAGACCCCTGCACCTGTATATAGCCCATCTGTAAATAGCCCAACCAACTACCTCATCCCCTACGGTATTTATTTATTTGTCTTGTTCCTTTGCACCCCAGTTTTTCTATATTGCACATTCATCTACTGCACATCTACCATTCCAGTGTTTGAATGCTATATTGTAATTACTTTGCCACCATGGCCTATTTATTGCCTTACCTTCCTTATCTTACCTCATTTGCACACTTTGTATATAGATTTGTTTTTCTACTGTATTATTGACTGTATGTTTGTTTTACTCCAATGTGTAACTCTGTGATGTTTTATGTGTCGAACTGCTTTAGTATCTTTTAGTATCTTAACCTAAATGTGGTATTGACAGATCCTAGTATCTTAACCTGAATGTGATGTTGACAGATCCTAGTATCTTAACCTGAATGTGATATTGACAGATCCTAGTATCTTAACCTGAATGTGATGAAGACAGATCCTAGTATCTTAACCTGAATGTGATATTGACAGATCCTAGTATCTTAACCTGAATGTGATGAAGACAGATCCTAGTATCTTAACCTGAATGTGATGAAGACAGATCCTAGTATCTTAACCTGAATGTGATGAAGACAGATCCTAGATATACACTAGTTTGACTGTGGTGATGGCTTTTCTCCCTCTCTGAAAGTTTTAATAATGAGCATATAGGCAGACCCAGGTTTATTATGATGAGGATATAGGCAGGTTTCCATTGACCCAGGTTTATTATGATGAGGATATAGGCAGGTTTCCATTGACCCAGGTTTATTATGATAAGGATATTGTCACGTATGCTCCCTCTCCGGCCTCTAGGTCATCAGGCTGCTGATTATCCCGCACACCTGTCGCCATCGTCAAGCGCACCAGCGCCTCATGACACTCACCTGGACTCCATCACCTCCTTGATTATCTTCCCTATATCTGTCACTCCCCTTGGTTGTTTCCTCAGGGGTTATTGATTCTGTTTCATGTAAATGCGTTGTTTTTTTTATTAAAACACTCACTCCCTGAGTATGGCTTCCATTGACCCAGGTTTATTATGAGGGTATAGGCAGGTTTCTATTGACCCAGGTTTATTATGATGAGGATATAGGCAGGTTACCATTGACCCAGGTTTATTATGATGAGGGTATAGGCAGGTTTCTATTGACCCAGGTTTATTATGACGAGGATATAGGCAGGTTTCCATTGACCCAGGTTTATTATGATGAAGATATAGGCAGGTTTCCATTGACCCAGGTTTATTATGACGAGGATATAGGCAGGTTTCCATTGACCCAGGTTTATTATGATGAGGATATAGGCAGGTTTCTATTGACCCAGGTTTATTATGATGAGGATATAGGCAGGTTTCCATTGACCCAGGTTTATTATGATGAGGATATAGGCAGGTTTCTATTGACCCAGGTTTATTATGATGAGGATATAGGCAGGTTTCCATTGACCCAGGTTTATTATGACGAGGATATAGGCAGGTTTCCATTGACCCAGGTTTATTATGATGAGGATATAGGCAGGTTACCATTGACCCAGGTGTATTGTGATGAGGATATAGGCAGGTTACCATTGACCCAGGTTTATTATGATGAGGGTATAGGCAGGTTTCCATTGACCCAGGTTTATTATGATGAGGGTATAGGCAGGTTTCCATTGACCCAGGTTTATTATGATGAGGATATAGTCAGGTTTCCATTGACGCAGGTTTATTATGATGAGGATATAGGCAGGCTTCCATTGACCCAGGTGTATTATGATGAGGATATAGGCATGTTTCCATTGACCCAGGTTTATTATGATGAGGATATAGGCAGGTTTCCATTGACCCAGGTTTATTATGATGAGGATATAGGCAGGCTTCCATTGACCCAGGTTTATTATGATGAGGATATAGGCAGGCTTCCATTGACCCAGGTTTATTCGACAAAAGCAATGTTGCAAAATGAGTATGGAAACTGCAGATATAGAAGACATTTTCAAAAGAATTGACCACATTTGTTCCCTTCAACAGGAGTAGATTTTTCTTTTGTGTAAATTTATTATTGCAACAAATGATGGCAACAGTGTTTCGAATAAATGATGATTGCTGAATAGTTTTGAAGATATGTGGGGCACATGATGTCAACACAACTTTTAACCTCTCCTTGTCCCAGTCTGTAATCTCCATGTCTCAAGCTGACTACAACCATTCCTGTTCCCAAGAACGCTGAGGATACTTGCTACAATAACTACCGCCCTGAAGCACTAACATCAGTAATCATGAAGTGCTTTGAGAGGCTGGTCATGGCACACATCAACTCCACCATCCCAGACACACTAGACCCACTCCAATTTGCATACTGCCCCAACAGATTCATAGACGTCAGTGACCTGGCAGTGTGGTGACAGAAAAACAACCTCTCCCTCAACGTCAGTATGACCAAGGAGCTGATCGTGGACTACAGGAAACGGGCTGTAGTGGAGCGGGTTCTAGAGCTTCAAGTTTCTTGGTGTCCAAATCATTAAGGACTTAAAATGGTCCACACATGAGCATAGTCGTGAAGAAGGCACAACAGTGCCTCTTTCCCCTCAGGAGGTTAAAAATGTTTGGCATTTGCCCTCAAATCCTCTAAAAGTTCTACAGCTGTACCATTGAGAGCATCACTGCCTGGTATGGCAACAGCACCACCCTCGGTCACATGGCACTACAGAGGGTGGTGCAGACAGCCCAGTACATCACTGGGCACGAGCTCCCTGCCATCCAGGACCTCTACTTCAGGTGGTGTGGCCCGGAAAGTTGTTAAAGATTCCAACCACCCAAGCCATAGACTGCTCTCTCTGTTTCTGCACGGCAAGCGGTACCAGTTCATCAAGTCTGATACTAACAGGCTCTTGAACAGCTTCTATCCCCAAGCCATAAGACTGATAAATAGCTATCTAAATAGCTATCTAAATAGCTAACTAAACGGCTACACGGACTATCTGAGCTGACCCTTGTATTTTATAGATAATTATACACTCACAGGGCCCTACACACTCACACACACACACACTGCCACCCCAACACCCACACTCACAGCGCTCTACACACTCACACACACTGCCACCCCAACACCCACACACACACTCACAGGGCCCGACACACACACACACACACACACTGCCACCCCAACACCCACACTCACAGCGCTCTACACACTCACACACACTGCCACCCCAACACCCACACACACACTCACAGGGCCCGACACACTCACACACACTGCCACCCCAACACCAACATACACACTCAAGCATACAAGCTGCTGCTACTGTGATTATCTTATATCCGGTTGCCTAGTCCCCATCCCCCTAAATATATCTACCTCTATCACTCCAGTATCCATGCACATTGGAACTGACCTTGTATATAGCTTACTACTTTCTTATGTTCTCCTTGTTTTTTAGTATTACATAGATTTTGATCACTGCGTTGGGGTTAGAGCTTGCAGGAAAGGCATTTCACTGTACTTGTGCACATGACATTTAAAAAAATGTACTTGAAACTAAAGCTCCACTCCACATTTAAATGCCTACTGCTTGTTAAATCCATTTTCCAACAAAAAAAACTATGTTGCTTTGCAGGACAAGGGTTGTCTTGAATTGCTTCGTCTTGCTTTTCTGGTTGGCTGGCAAGTTTCACCATCCATTTATTACAGATCTACAGGAGTGTAAGTTCCACTATGGCGCGGACCGTGGCGATACACTGGCACATATGAATTATTAGAATATGGCAAATATTAGTCAATTATTGCATTCTATCCATGCAGGCTTTCACGGGCTACCTGAGACATGAAAAGATAGGTGGGAGGGCATACAGGCTGTCACCAATTTATTAATCTGCAATTTACCTAAACGGGTAATGGAAACACTTCAACCACTTCTGTTTTATGTGAAGTCATTACGTCCAGCTGTTTTTATCGACACAAGATGGAAACTCACCATAGCAGGCAACTGTCACATCTATTTTCTATGCAAATGTTCTAAATCAATTTCTTTTTTTTTTTTATGAAAACAGCTATTAAGGTATTAAATTATTACATGTGAAATAGTACCACAAGCCACCAGGGGGGGCTGTAGTCTAAGGGACTCTGTACCATGTTGGAATCAAGCAAATTTTTTTAACTTACAAAGTATTGCATCAAAAACTTGGGATTTCTCCTGAGACTAGCCCTCTTCTATCAAATGACATCAAACACAAGATTCTCTTGATTGTCAACACAGAAAATTTGTTCACTAACTACAGCAATGTATATAAAATCTGATCTGTTTGGAGATGGACAACGCATTGCCGTAACATTGTCCTAAATACTAAAGCTTTAACCCTCTATAGAGCGTCTTCCACCAGTCTGGCAGGGGACATCAAGAGACAGATTGAATCCACAGCACAGACTAACTGATGGGAAGGAATGGTCTACATTGTAACAATCAAAAAACTCTTAATTTAAACTTCATATATTCTTAAGGAAATATAATGAATAATACTGTGAAATAAAATGTCATATTTCAATTGTGTACAAGCAGACTCTAACATGTACACTTTATATCATAAATAGCATTTACATATATGATTCATTTACATATATGATTCATTTGCAATGATTAACTTTGACAAATATAATAATCAGAATTACATAGGTAATATTACAAATTCTATCAAATATGGAAGCTTTAAAAAAGAAACAATGATGCTGACTGGTCTGGGCAGCAGAGAGAGGTCTGGGGTTAAGGTTATAGCAGCTCTCTACAGAGCAGTCTCTTTCAGGTCATTGAGATTTGGAATGCGTGAGCGTGAGGGCCGTCCGAACCCGTGTCCGTTCTGGCCCCCCTTGCCTTCCCTCCCTCCATGTTGCTCGAGGTAAGGGTTTCCCTCAGCTCTGCCCAGGGCCGAGGTGTGCCAGCTGGACTCCATCTGACCAGGGAGGGGGTAGGCGGCCTGCCTGCTCTTCAGCTGGGGGGTGCTGGAGCCTGCGTGGCTCCGACTGGGACCCTCACTGAAACCCGCTTTAGCCGAGGTGGAGTTGGGCAGGGGATGGGAACGCATATCAGATGGAGCCGTTTGATTGGAGGAGGAGGAGGAAGAGAGGTGAAGGAGCTTCCGTAGAGACTTGAGGGGCTGGCTCTGAGGGGTAAGAATACGCAATTTAACAAACATATCTGTACAGTATATGATACAGTGTAGTTATTTGTCTGTCATGTTTTAGCAACAGATGCTGCCTCAGTATAGTTGTGAAATGCTAGGGATAGCTGCAGCTCTGGAAATAACTGATCTGTCTAAATAGCTGGCTGTTTCCAGAAACACCCACCTACACACCTAACCCTAACCAGAAAACCAACACTCACCTACACACCTAACCCTAACCAGAAAACCAACACTCACCTACACCCCTAAACCTAACCAGAAAACCAACACTCACCTACACACCTAACCCTAACCAGAAAACCAACACTCACCTACACACCTAACCCTAACCAGAAACCAACACTCACCTACACACCTAACCCTAACCAGAAAACCAACACTCACCTACACACCTAACCCTAACCAGAAAACCAACACTCACCTACCCACCTAACCCTAACCAGAAAACCAACACTCACCTACCCACCTAACCCTAACCAGAAAACCAACACTCACCTACACACCTAACCCTAACCAGAAAACCAACACTCACCTACCCACCTAACCCTAACCAGAAAACCAACACTCACCTACACACCTAACCCTAACCAGAAAACCAACACTCACCTACACACCTAACCCTAACCAGAAAACCAACACTCACCTACACACCTAACCCTAACCAGAAAACCAACACTCACCTACACACCTAACCCTAACCAGAAAACCAACACTCACCTACACACCTAACCCTAACCAGAAAACCAACACTCACCTACACACCTAACCCTAACCAGAAAACCAACACTCACCTACCCACCTAAACCTAACCAGAAAACCAACACCCACCTACACACCTAACCCTAACCAGAAACCAACACTCACCTACACACCTAACCCTAACCAGAAACCAACACTCACCTACACACCTAACCCTAACCAGAAAACCAACACTCACCTACACACCTAAACCTAACCAGAAAACCAACACCCACCTACACACCTAAACCTAACCAGAAAACCAACACCCACCTACACACCTAAACCTAACCAGAAAACCAACACCCACCTACACACCTAAACCTAACCAGAAACCAACACTCACCTACACACCTAACCCTAACCAGAAACCAACACCCACCTACACACCTAATCAGAAACCAACACCCACCTACACACCTAAACCTAACCAGAAAACCAACACCCACCTACACACCTAACCCTAATCAGAAACCAACACTCACCTACACACCTAATCAGAAACAAAACACCCACCTACACACCTAAACCTAACCAGAAAACCAACACCCACCTACACACCTAACCCTAACCAGAAACCAACACTCACCTACACACCTAACCCTAATCAGAAACCAACACCCACCTACACACCTAAACCTAACCAGAAAACCAACACCCACCTACACACCTAACCCTAACCAGAAACCAACACCCACCTACACACCTAATCAGAAACCAACACCCACCTACACACCTAAACCTAACCAGAAAACCAACACCCACCTACACACCTAACCCTAATCAGAAACCAACACTCACCTACACACCTAATCAGAAACAAAACACCCACCTACACACCTAATCAGAAACCAACACCCACCTACACACCTAATCAGAAACCAAACACCCACCTACACACCTAAACCTAACCAGAAAACCAACACCCACCTACACACCTAATCAGAAACCAAACACCCACCTACACACCTAAACCTAACCAGAAAACCAACACCCACCTACACACCTAACCCTAACCAGACACCAACACTCACCTACACACCTAACCTAAACAGAAACCAACACCCACCTACACACCTAAACCTAACCAGAAAACCAACACTCACCTACACACCTAACCCTAACCAGAAAACCAACACCCACCTACACACCTAATCAGAAACCAACACCCACCGACACACCTAATCAGAAACCAAACACCCACCGACACACCTAATCAGAAACCAAACACCCACCTACACACCTAACCAGAAACCAACACCCACCTACACACCTAACCCTAACCAGAAAACCAACACCCACCTACACACCTAATCAGAAACCAACACCCACCTACACACCTAATCAGAAACCAACACCCACCGACACACCTAATCAGAAACCAAACACCCACCTACACACCTAAACCTAACCAGAAAACCAACACCCACCTACACACCTAATCAGAAACCAACACCCACCTACACACCTAATCAGAAACCAAACACCCACCTACAGTGGCTTGCGAAAGTATTCACCCCCTTGGCATTTTTCCTAATTTGTTGCCTTACAACCTGGAAGTAAAATATATTTTTGGGGGGTTTGTATCATTTGATTTACACAACATGTCTACTACTTTGAAGATGCAAAATATGTTTTATTGTGAAACAAACAATAAATAAGACAAAAAAAAACAGAAAACTTAAGTGTGCATAACTATTCAACCCCCCAAACTAAATACTTTGTAAAGCCACCTTTTGCAACAATTACAGCTGCAAGTCTCTTGGGGTATGTCTCTATAAGCTTGGCACATCTAGCCACTGGGATTTTTGCCCATTCTTCAAGGCAAAACTGCTCCAGCTCCTTCAAGTTGGATGGGTTCCACTGGTGTACAGTAATCTTTAAGTCATACCACAGATTATCAATTGGATTTAGGTCTGGGCTTTGACTAGGCCATTCCAAGACATTTAAATGTTTCCTCTTAAACCACTTGAGTGTTGCTTTAGCAGGATTGTGACGGCCCTGAATTTGTCTGAACCGTCTCAGTGCTTCTCATTCCAATAGGGCGCTTCCCCTTTAATTCCCAATTAAATAGCCAGCATCAGCTGCGCAAAAGTGGGGTTGTGATGGACTGGACTTGGCACTGAAGAAGTGCTAGCGTTCGCCAGTTGGACATTGAATGGAGCAGAACGGAACTACTCCACAACCGAGTAAGAGTGCCTTGCAGTTGTCTGGGCTTTGGAAAAGTGTAGGTAATACCTGGAGGGAAGACGCTTTACTGTGGTCACTGACCATTCCTCCCTTGTGTGGGTGTTCAAGACCAACAAACCAAGTACCAGACTTATCAGATGGGCTCTACGGTTGCAAGAGTTCACCTTTGCAGTAGAATACAGGAAAGGAAAATACAACACTGTTCCAGATGCCTTATCCAGAGCTCCTGCTGGTGGTAATGGTGGCCCTCATCTTACATGTGCTACTGTCCTGTCTAGCAGTCAAGACTCACCCAAAACTGACCTTCCCATCTCTGATGAGGCCATATGGAAAGCCCAACAGAATGATCCAGAAGTACAGGCTTTGTACCAAACTATCCTGGAAGATGGAGATACGATGGTCAATCCTACCACCAAGCTGACCATCATTGAAGACAAAGTCTACCGAGTTGTACAGCTACCTCACAGAACACTCTACCAAAAGTACATACTTGAACCTCTACGCCTTCAACTGTTGCAACATTTCCATGAAGACCCATTAGCTGGTCATTTGGGCAGGTTCAAAACCTACATGCGGTTGAAGTCACACATCCGAAACTTTCAGGTTTGTCAAATGTACAAACCAGAAAGTAGAAAGCCTGCTGGCAAGTTGCAGCAAACTGTGGTTACCCGACCTTGGGAAATGTTAGGAGTGGATTTGATGGGTCCATTTCCTAGAAGCTCCAATCAGAATGTGTACATGCTTGTTTTTGTTGATTACTATTCCAAGTGGGTGGAGCTCTTTGCCCTGCGTCAGGCCACCGCGAGGACCGTCTCTAACATCCTCACAAAAGAGATCCTGACTCGCTGGGGAGTGCCTGATTACATCCTGTCTGACCGAGGTTCCAAATTCGTCTCTGATCTCTTTGAGGAGACTTGCCAAAGATGGAACCTGAGACAGAAGTTGACCACGGCCTATCACCCACAGACCAACCTCACTGAGAGTTAATCAAACCTTGAAGACAATGGTTGCTTCCTATGTAGGGACCCAGCACAAACACTGGGACAAGCACCTTCACAATTGCTCTGAATTCTTCTGTGCAAGAGTCCACTGGAGTCACCCCTGCAGAGCTGAATCTGAGTCGTCCCCTACGAGGACCCTTGGATATGGTGCTACAGCCCCAGCAGGTTACTCCAGACTCTGCATGCTATGACCAGGTAGTCCATCTCCACGACTTGAGAGCTCGTCTCAAAGAACGTGATCCAGGCTCGACTCAAGCAGAAGAGAAATTATGATAAGAAGAGATGAGACATGCAGTTCCAGGTTAGTGATCGAGTGTGGCTTCGCTCTCATCCTTACTCAAAAGCTGAACAATTATTTTCGGCCAAACTCTCTCCTAAATGGCAAGGGCCATATAGGATTGTGGAGCAGATGGGCCCTCTGAACTACCGAGTGGTGAAAGAGGACACAGGTGAAGATATGCACGTTGTCCATGTCTCATGCCTTAAGGCCTGTTACCCCTCGGCTGAGGAATTGGAGGTGATCGAGCACCGCAAGGTCCTGGATATCTTTGAAGAGGAAAGTGATGAGACTTTTCTCGGATTCCCAGACCCAGAAGTCTCACGCCTTAAGGCCTGTGACCCCTCAGCTAAGGAGTGTGAGCGCCAAAAAGTCATGAATATTTTTGTAGAGGAAAGTGATGAGAAGACTTTTCTCGGTTTCGCAGACCAAGATGTGCCGTCCAGGGCAATGATCTGCTTTTTCCGGGGGAGGGGGTGTGTGACGGCCCTGAATTTGTCTGAACCGTCTCAGTGCTTCTCCTTCCAATAGGGCGCTTCCCCTTTAATTCCCAATTAAATAGCCAGCATCAGCTGCGCAAAAGTGGGGTTGTGATGGAGACGTGAATGAGGATGTGTTCAACCCTCAGTTCCGAAGCTTCTCTATTCCGTTTGTTTTGTTGCATTTAAAAGTGTACTTTTGTAGCCTAATAGCAAGTTTACCCAGGATCGGATCCACTCTTTGCGTCCGTTGGACTACACATCTCCGTTGTTCTTCGTGGCCTTTCTCAGCTGGAGATATGTTGGCAGATTTCTGACTGACCGACTGACCACCACCTTTTTGTATACGGTATTTCATTTGTTTTGGTGTGATGTTTACCGTGATGATTTATATGGTCAGTTGTAGTTGAGGACTTACTAAGATTTGATACGCTTTATGGTTATGTGGTAAATAATTGTTATTTTGATTGTATGATTGATACCGGGTTTACACTACACTTGTATGAACGGACAAACATTGCGTGACTAAGGTCACTTGAGTTCCCTGAACTCCTTGGACTCTTTTAGGCCCGAGGTATAGGAATTTCTGGAGGATCCAGAGCTCATTATTTGTTATATTATTATGTGTGTGATCATTTATGTTGGTAATACAACCCACGCAAAAGAATACAGTTGTTTTGAAGTTATTTCCAATGTTTAAAGGGTTTATGAAAAGTGTATGTCCATCCTGACTTTTACATGAGTCCTTTGTATTGGTGTAAACTTCACGGACCAGATGGGACTCATAAACCCTCGTAAACCAAAAGGAGAAACCAATATTTTCTCTGGTAGGCACACCCTACCTGGCACCCCTATAAACAATAACCTCAAGTCAAAACCGTTACAGTATGCTTAGGGTCATTGTCCTGCTAGAAGGTGAACCTCTGTCCCAGTCTCAAATCTCAGGAAGACTGAAATGTCCCTCAAGAATTTCCATCATTCCTTCAATTCTGACCAGTTTCCCAGACCCTGCCAATGAAAAACATACCCCCAGCATGAAGCTGCCACCACCATGCTTCACTGTGGGGATGGTGTTTTCGGGGTGATGAGAGGTGTTGGGTTTCCTTAATGATCAAAAAGTTCAGTTTTAGTTTCATCTGACCAGAGTACCTTCTTTCATATGTTTGGGGGAGTCTCCCACATTCCTTTTGTTGAACACCAAATGTGTTTGCTTGTTTTTTTCTTTAAGCAATGGCTTTTTTTCTGGCCACTCTTCCGTACAGCCTGGCTCTGTGGAGTGTACGGCCTAAAGTGGTCCTATGGACAGATACTCCAATCTCCGCTGTGGAGCTTTGCAGCTCCTTCAGGGTTATCTTTGGTCTCTTTGTTGCCTCTCTGATTAATGCCTTCCTTGCCTGGTCCGTGAGTTTTGGTGGGCGGCCCTCTCTTGGCAGGTTTGTTGTGGTGCCATATTCTTTAAAAAAATGTATAATGGATTTAATGGTGCTCTGTGGGATGTTCAAAGTTTCTGATATTTTTTTTATAATTCAACCCTGATCTGTACTTCTCCACAACTTTGTCCCTGACCTGTTTGGAGAGCTCCTTGGTCTTCATGGTGCCGCTTGCTTGGTGGTGCCCCTTGCTTAGTGGTGTTGCAAACTCTGGGGCCTTTCAGAACAGGTGTATAACAACTGAGATCATGTGACACTTAAATTGCACACAGCAGCAAAGGGGGTGAATACATATGCACGCACCACTTTTCCGTTTTGAATTCTTTTGAATTATTTGCATCAAGTTATTTTTTTCATTAGGGTTAGGGTATGTGGAATATTTTGTCTCCATTACATGAAACCCAAATAAAAATATCTTTAAAAGACAGGTTATACAGCAACTAAATAGGAAAAACACCAAGGGGATCACTACTTTTGCAAGGCTACACACCTAACCCCAACCAGAAACCCAACACCCACGTAAACACCTAACCCTAACCAGAAACCCAACACCCACCTACACACCTAACCAGAAAACCAACACCCACCTACACATGTAGCACTAACCAGAAAACCAACACCCACCTACACACCTAACCCTAACCAGAAACCAACACTCACCTACCCACCTAACCCTAACCAGAAGCCAACACCCACCTACACACCTAACCCTAACCAGAAACCAACACTCATACACACCTAACCCTAACCAGAAAACAAACACTCACCTACAGTGAGGGAAAAAAGTATTTGATCCCCTGCTGATTTTGTACATTTGCCCACTTACAAAGAAATGATCAGTCTATAATTTTAATGGTAGGTTTATTTGAACAGTGAGAGACAGAATAACAACAAGAAAATCCAGAAAAACGCATGTGACAAATGTTATAAATGGAATTGCATTTTAATGAGGGAAATAAGTATTTGACCCCTCTGCAAAACATGACTTAGTACTTGGTGGCAAAACCCTTGTTGGCAATCACAGAGGTCAGACGTTTCTTGCAGTTGGCCACCAGGTTTGCACACATCTCAGGAGGGATTTTGTCCCACTATTCTTTGCAGATCTTCTCCAAGTGATTAAGGTTTCGAGGCTGATGTTTGGCAACTCGAACCTTCAGCTCCCTCCACAGATTTTCTATGGGATTAAGGTCTGGAGACTGGCTAGGCCACTCCAGGACCTTAATGTGCTTCTTCTTGAGCCACTCCTTTGTTGCCTTGGCCGTGTGTTTTGGGTCATTGTCATGCTGGAATACCCATCCACGACCCATTTTCAATGCCCTGGTTGAGGGAAAGAGGTTCTCACCCGATTTGACGGTACATGGCCCCGTCCATCGTCCCTTTGATGCGGTGAAGTTGTCCTTTCCCCTTAGCAGAAAAACACCCCAAAAACATAATGTTGCCACCTCGATGTTTGACGGTGGGCATGGTGTTCTTGGGGTCATAGGCAGCATTCCTCCTCCTCCAAACACGGCGAGTTGAGTTGATGCCATAGAGCTCCATTTTGGTCTCATCTGACCACAACACTTTCACCCAGATGTCCTCTGAATCATTCAGATGTTCATTGGCAAACTTCAGACGGGCATGTATACAGTGGGGCAAAAAAGTATTTAGTCAGCCACCAATTGTGCAAGTTCTCTCACTTAAAAAGATGAGAGAGGCCTGTAATTTTCATCATAGGTACACTTCAACTATGACAGACAAAATGAGGAAAACAAATCCAGAAAATCACATTGTAGGATTTTATATGAATTTATTTGCAAATTATGGTGGAAAATAAGTATTTGGTCACATACAAACAAGCAAGATTTCTGGCTCTCACAGACCTGTAACTTCTTCTTTAAGAGGCTCCTCTGTCCTCCACTCGTTACCTGTATTAATGGCACCTGTTTGAACTTGTTATCAGTATAAAAGACACCTGTCCACAACCTCAAACAGTCACACTCCAAACTCCACTATGGCCAAGACCAAAGAGCTGTCAAAGGACACCAGAAACAAAATTGTAGACCTGCACCAGGTTGGGAAGACTGAATCTGCAATAGGTAAGCAGCTTGGTTTGAAGAAATCAACTGTGGGAGCAATTATTAGGAAATGGAAGACATACAAGACCACTGATAATCTTCCTCGAAATGGGGCTCAACGCAAGATCTCACCCCGTGGGGTCAAAATGATCACAAGAACGGTAAGCAAAAATCCCAGAACCACACGGGGGGACCTAGTGAATGACCTGCAGAGAGCTGGGACCAAAGTAACAAAGCCTACCATCAGTAACACACTCGCCGCCAGGGACTCAAATCCTGCAGTGCCAGACGTGTCCCCCTGCTTAAGCCAGTACATGTTCAGGCCCGTCTGAAGTTTGCTAGAGAGCATTTGGATGATCCAGATGAGGATTGGGAGAATGTCATATGGTCAGATGAAACCAAAATTGAACGCGTTTTGGTAAAAACTCAACTCGTCGTGTTTGGAGGACAAAGAATGCTGAGTTGCATCCAAAGAACACCATACCTACTGTGAAGCATGGGGGTGGAAACATCATGCTTTGGGGCTGTTTTTCTGCAAAGGGACCAGGGCTGACTGATCCGTGTAAAGGAAAGAATGAATGGGGCCATGTATCGTGAGATTTTGAGTGAAAACCTCCTTCCATCAGCAAGGGCATTGAAGATGAAACGTGGCTGGGTCTTTCAGCATGACAATGATCCCAAACACACCGCCCGGGCAACGAAGGAGTGGCTTCAGTAGAAGCATTTCAAGGTCCTGGAGTGGCCTAGCCAGTCTCCAGATCTCAACCCCATAGAAAATCTTTGGAGGGAGTTGAAAGTCCGTGTTGCCCAGCGACAGCCCCAAAACATCACTGCTCTAGAGGAGATCTGCATGGAGGAATGGGACAAAATACAAGCAACAGTGTGTGAAAACCTTGTGAAGACTTACAGAAAACGTTTGACCTCTGTCATTGGCAACAAAGGGTATATAACAAAGTATTGAGATAAACTTTTGTTATTGACCAAATACTTATTTTCCACCATAATTTGCAAATAAATAAATTAAAAATCCTACAATGTGATTTTCTGGATTTCTATTTCTCATTTCGTCTGTCATAGTTGAAGTGTACCTATGATGAAAATTACAGGCCTCTCTCATCTTTTTAAGTTGGAGTACTTGCACAATTGGTGGCTGACTAAATACTTTTTTGCCCCACTGTATGTGCTTTCTTGAGCAGGGGGACCTTGCGGGCACTGCAGGATTTCCGTCCTTCACGGCGTAGTGTGTTACCAATTGTTTTCTTGGTGACTATAGTCCCAGCTGCCTTGAGATCATTGACAAGATCCTCCCGTGTAGTTCTGGGCTGATTCCTCACCGTTCTCATGATCATTGCAACTCCACGAGGTGAGATCTTGCATGGAGCCCCAGGCCGAGGGAGATTGGCAGTTCTTTTGTGTTTCTTCCATTTGGGAATAATCGCACCACCTGTTGTCACCTTCTCACCAAGCTGCTTGGCGATGGTCTTGTAGCCCATTCCAGCCTTGTGTAGGTCTACAATCTTGTCCCTGACATCCTTGGAGAGCTCTTTGGTCTTGGCCATGATGGAGAGTTTGGAATCTGATTGATTGATTGCTTCTGTGGACAGGTGTCTTTTATACAGGTAACAAACTGAGATTAGGAGCACTCCCTTTAAGAGTGTGCTTCTAATCTCAGCTCGTTACCTGTATAAAAGACACATGGGAGCCAGAAATGTTTCAGATGAAGAGGGGGTCAAATACTTATTTCCCTCAATAAAATGCAATTCCATTTATAACATTTTTCACATGTGTTTTTCTGGATTTTTTTGTTGTTATTTTGTCTCTCACTGTTCAAATACACCTACCATTAAAATTATAGACAATCATTTCTTTGTCAGTGGGAAAACGTACAAAATCAGCAGGGGATCAAATACTTTTTTCCCTCACTGTACATACCTAAACCTAACCAGATAACCAACATTCACAAACACACCTAACCAGAAAACCAACATTTACCTAAAGAGCTAGCCCTAACCAGAAAACTAACACCCACCTATAACCCTAACCAGAAAACCCAACACCCACCTAAACCTACCCAGGAAAACCAACACTCACCTACACACCTAACCAGAAAACCAACACTCACCTACACACCTAACCAGAAAACAAACTCCCACCTACACACCTAACCCTAACCAGAAACCAACAATCACCTACCCACCTAACCCTAACCAGAAACCAACACCCACCTACACACCTAACCCTAACAAGAAACCTACACTAACCCAAACACCTAACCCTACCCAGAAAACCAACGCCCATCTACACACCTAGCCAGAAAACCAACACTCACCTACACACCTAACCATAACCAGAAAACCAACACACACCTACACACCTAACCCTACCCAGAAAACCAACACTCACCTAACCCTACCCAGAAAACCAACACTCACCTAACCCTAACCAGAAAACCAACACCCACCTACACACCTAACCCTAACCAGAAAACCAACACTCACCTACACACCTAACCAGAAAACCAACACTAACCTACACACCTAACCAGAAAACCAACACTAACCTACACACCTAACCCTAACCAGAAAACCAACACTCACCTAACCCTACCCAGAAAACCAACACTCACCTAACCCTACCCAGAAAACCAACACTCACCTAACCCTACCCAGAAAACCAACACACACCTACACACCTAACCCTTACCAGAAAACCAACACTCACCTAACCCTACCCAGAAAACCAACATTCACCTACACACCAAACCCTAACCAGAAAACCAACACCCACCTACACACCTAACCAGAAAACCAACACCCACCTACACACCTAACCAGAAAACCAACACCCACCTACACACCTAACCAGAAAATCAACACTCACCTACACACCTAACCCTAACCAGAAAACCAACACTCACCTACACACCTAACCAGAAAATCAACACTCACCTACACACCTAACCCTAACCCGAAAACCAACACTCACCTACACACCTAACCAGAAAACCAACACTAACCTACACACCTAACCAGAAAACCAAAATTAACCTACACACCTAACCCTAACCAGAAAACCAACACTCACCTAACCCTACCCAGAAAACCAACACTCACCTAACCCTACCCAGAAAACCAACACTCACCTAACCCTACCCAGAAAACCAACACCCACCTACACACCTAACCAGAAACCAACACTCACCTACACACCTACCCCAACAATCACCTACCCACCTAACCCTAACCAGAAAACCAACACCCACCTACACACCTAACCCTAAGCAGAAACCAACACTCACCTACCCACCTAACCCTATCCAGAAACCAACACCCACCTACACACCTAACACTAACCAGAAACCAACACCCACCTACACACCTAAACCTAACCAGAAACCAACACTCATACACACCTAACCCTAACCAGAAACCAACACTCACCTA
Organism: Brachymystax lenok tsinlingensis; assembly: GCA_030435695.1. Lineage (NCBI taxonomy): Eukaryota > Metazoa > Chordata > Actinopteri > Salmoniformes > Salmonidae > Brachymystax > Brachymystax lenok. The sequence continues at coordinate 75,484 of CM059793.1, forward strand.
CCCACCTAACCCTAACCAGAAACCAACACTCACCTACCCACCTACACACCTAACCAGAAACCAACACTCATACACACCTAACCCTAACCAGAAACCAACACCCACCTACACACCTAACCCTAACCAGAAACCAACACTCACCTACACACCTAACCAGAAACCAACACCCACCTACACACCTAACCCTAACCAGAAACCAACACTCATACACACCTAACCCTAACCAGAAAACCAACACTCACCTAACCCTACCCAGAAAACCAACACTCACCTAACCCTACCCAGAAAACCAACACTCACCTAACCCTACCCAGAAAACCAACACCCACCTACACACCTAACCAGAAACCAACACTCACCTACACACCTACCCCAACAATCACCTACCCACCTAACCCTAACCAGAAAACCAACACCCACCTACACACCTAACCCTAAGCAGAAACCAACACTCACCTACCCACCTAACCCTATCCAGAAACCAACACCCACCTACACACCTAACACTAACCAGAAAACCAACACCCACCTACACACCTAACCCTAACCAGAAACCAACACTCACCTACCCACCTACACACCTAACCAGAAACCAACACTCATACACACCTAACCCTAACCTGAAACCAACACCCACCTACACACCTAACCCTAACCAGAAACCAACACTCACCTACACACCTAACCAGAAACCAACACCCACCTACACACCTAACCCTAACCAGAAACCAACACTCACCTACACACCTAACCAGAAAACCAACACCCACCTACACACCTAACCAGAAACCAACACCCACCTACACACCTAACCCTAACCAGAAACCAACACTCACTTACACACCTAACCAGAAAACCAACAGCCACCTAACCCTACCCAGAAAACCAACACTCACCTACACACCTAACACTAACCAGAAACCAACACCCACCTATACACCTAACCCTAACCAGAAACCAACACACCTAACCCTAACCAGAAACCATCAATCACCTAAACACCTAACCAGAAAACCAACAGTCACCTAAAAACCTAACCAGGAAACCAACACCCACCAACACACCTAACCCTACACAGAAAACCAACACTCACCTACACACCAAACCCTAACCAGAAACCAACACTCACCTACACACCTAACCAGAAAACCAACACTCACCTACACACCAAACGATAACCAGAAAACCAACACTCACCTACACACCTCACCAGAAAACCAACACCAAACCAACACACACCTACACATCTAACCATAACCAGAAAACCATCAATCACCTAAAAACCTAACCAGAAAACCAACACTAACCTACACACCTAACCAGAAACCAACACTCACCTACACACCTAACCCTAACCAGAAAACCAACACTCACCTACACACCTAACACCTAACCAGAAAACCATCAATCACCTAAAAACCTAACCAGGAAACCAACACCCACCTACACACCTAACCAGAAAACCACCACTCACGTACACACCTCACCAGAAAACCAACACCCACCTACACACCTAACCCTAACCAGAAAACCAACACTCACCTACACACCTAACCAGAAAACCAGCACTAACCTACACACCTAACCAGAAAACCAACACTCACATAACCCTACCCAGAAAACCAACACTCACCTAACCTTACCCAGAACAAACACCCACCTACACACCTAACCCTAACCAGAAACCAACACTCACCTACACACCTAACCCTAACCAGAAACCAACACCCACCTACACACCTAACCCTAACCAGAAACCTACACTCACCTACACACCTAACCAGAAAACCAACACTCATCTACACATCTAACCAGAAAACCAACACCCATCTACACACCTAACCAGAAAACCAACACTCACCTACACACTTAACCAACACCCATCTGCACACCTAACCAGAAAACCAACACCCATCTACACACCTAAACAGAAAACAACACTCACCTACACACCTAACCCTAACCCTAACCAGAAAACCAACACTCAACTACACACCTAACCAGAAAATCAAAACCCACCTACACACCTAACCAGAAAACCAACACCCAAATACACACCTAACAAGAAACCAACACCCATCTACACACCTAACCAGAAACCAACACCCATCTACACACCTAACCAGAAACCAACACTCACCTACACACCTAACCAGAAAACAACACTCACCTACACACCGAACCCTAACTAACCGGAAAACCAACACCCACACACCTAACCCTACACAGAAAACCAACACTCACCTACACACCTAACCCTACACAGAAACCAACACTCACCTACACACCTAACCAGAAAACCAACACCCACCTAACCCTACCCAGAAAACCAACACTCACCTACACACCTACCCAGAAAACAAACACCCACCTACACACCTAACCCTAACCCAGAACAAACACCCACCTACACACCTAACCCTAACCAGAAACCAACACTCACCTACACACCTAACCCTAACCAGAAACCAACACCCACCTACACACCTAACCCTAACCAGAAACCTACACTCACCTACACACCTAACCAGAAAACCAACACTCATCTACACATCTAACCAGAAAACCAACACCCATCTACACACCTAACCAGAAAACCAACACTCACCTACACACTTAACCAACACCCATCTGCACACCTAACCAGAAAACCAACACCCATCTACACACCTAAACAGAAAACAACACTCACCTACACACCTAACCCTAACCCTAACCAGAAAACCAACACTCAACTACACACCTAACCAGAAAATCAAAACCCACCTACACACCTAACCAGAAAACCAACACCCAAATACACACCTAACAAGAAACCAACACCCATCTACACACCTAACCAGAAACCAACACCCATCTACACACCTAACCAGAAACCAACACTCACCTACACACCTAACCAGAAAACAACACTCACCTACACACCGAACCCTAACTAACCGGAAAACCAACACCCACACACCTAACCCTACACAGAAAACCAACACTCACCTACACACCTAACCCTACACAGAAACCAACACTCACCTACACACCTAACCAGAAAACCAACACCCACCTAACCCTACCCAGAAAACCAACACTCACCTACACACCTACCCAGAAAACAAACACCCACCTACACACCTAACCCTTACCAGAAAACCAACACTCACCTACACACCTAACCCTAACCAGAAACCAACACTCACCTACCCACCTAACCCTAACCAGAAACCAACACCCACCTACAGACCAAACCCTAACCAGAAACCTACACTAACCCAAACACCTAAATCTACCCAGAAAACCAACACCCATCTACACATCTAACCAGAAACCAACACTCACCTACACACCTAACCAGAAAACCAACACTCACCAACACACCTAACCCTAACCAGAAACCAACACTCACCTACACACCTAACCCTAACCAGAAACCTGTACTAACCCAAACACCTAACCCTACCCAGAAAACCAACACCCATCTACACACCTAACCCTAAACAGAAACCAACACTCACCTACACACCTACCCATAAAACCAACACCCATCTAACCCTACCCAGAAAATCAACACCCATCTACACACCTAACCAGAAAACCAACACTCACCATCACACCTAACCAGAAAACCAACACCCATATACACACCTAACCAAAAAACCAACACCTATCTACACACCTAACCAGAAAACCAACACCCATCTACACACCTAACCAGAAAACCAACACCCATCTACACACCTAACCAGAAAACCAACACCCATCTACACACCTAACCAGAAAACCAACACTCACCATCACACCTAACCAGAAAACCAACACTCACCTACACACCTAACCCTAACCAGAAACCAACACTCACCTACCCACCTAACCCTAACCAGAAACCAACACCCACCTACACACCAAACCCTAACCAGAAACCTACACTAACCCAAACACCTAACCCTACCCAGAAAACCAACACCCATCTACACACCTAACCAGAAAACCAACACCCATCTACACACCTAACCAGAAAACCAACACCCATCTACACACCTAACCAGAAAACCAACACCCATCTACACACCTAACCAGAAAACCAACACCCATCTACACACCTAACCAGAAAACCAACACCCATCTACACACCTAACCAGAAAACCAACACTCACCTACACACCTAACCAACACCCATCTACACACCTAACCAGAAACCAACACTCACCTACACACCTAACCAGAAAACCAACTCCCACCTACACACCTAACCAGAAAACCAACAATCACCTAAACAATTACCCAGAAAACCAACACCCACCTACACACCTAACACTACCCAGAAAACCAACACCCACCTACACACCTAACACTAACCAGAAACCAACACCCACCTACACACCTAACCCTAAGCAGAAACCAACACTCACCTACCCACCTAACCCTATCCAGAAACCAACACCCACCTACACACCTAACCCTAACCAGAAACCAACACTCACCTACCCACCTAACCCTAACCAGAAAACCAACACTCACCTACCCACCTAACCCTAACCAGAAAACCAACACTCACCTACACACCTAACCCTAACCAGAAAACCAACACTCACCTACACACCTAACCAGAAACCAACACTCACCTACCCACCTAACCCTAACCAGAAACCAACACCCACCTACCCACCTAACCCTAACCAGAAACCAACACACCTAACCCTAACCAGAAACCAACACTCACCTACCCACCTAACCCTAACCAGAAACCAACACTCACCCAGTGCCCTATAAGGCTGTAAATCCTCCAGGATTCTCCATGCCAGACTCCTAGCTTTCAGACTTTATTTCAACATCAACGATCTAGAAAAAGATCCATGAGGCAGTTGACATTGCTCAGGATAGGGGATAGGGTGGGTTGCGGGATTAGGGGTCAGAGTTTTCCAGAGACGGAAGAAGAGACATCCCATTCGCTGCTTGTTTCTGGTTCATTTACAGTCAATGAACTAAGCAGACCAGACACAACTGCTATGGCATTGGTGTCTATGGGCGAACCGCCCTGTTAAGTAGACCAAAACTAATGGCTTGAGTGAACTCTTCTTTTATCCACCATATTTGGCTTTACCTGACAGTGTGCATCAGAATTTTTTTCTGATGGCCAGTTTCTCTCCTGTGATTGGTCTCTGTCTCTCTCCCGTGATTGGTCCCGCTCCTGGTTCCGGTGGCGGCTGCTCTGATGACCCGATGACCGGGCGGACTTCTGGACGACCATGTGATCTGCCCCGTCACCTGGGACCTATCCCCATACAGAGGCAGGGGTTAGACTTCACCACTCAGACCAGAACCCCAGAACATTCCCCTGGAACCCCAGAACATTCCCCCTGCAACCCCAGAACATTCCCACTGCAACCCCAGAACATTCCCCCCCTGCAACCCCAGAACATCCTCTCTGCAACCCCAGAACATTCCCCCCCGCAACCCCAGAACATTCCCCCCCTGCAAACCCTGAACATCCCCCCTGCAAAACCTGAACATTCCCCCCCTGCAACCCCTGAACATTCCCCCCCTGCAACTGTCTGTCTGTCGAGCTCCTACTGGTCATCCATCTCATACTGACAAGAAATCTTCAAGAGAGGGGGGATCTAGTGGGCATTATGGTATCAGAGGAGCATTGTCACCTTTACTGAGAAGATACGATGAGTTTGATATATTCATCATATCTATTGTATCATGCAGACCATATTCAACCTTCCATAAAGGCCTGTCTGACTCCGGCCCCACAGCTACCTGGGCTCTGTCTACAGGAATAGACCTCTGTCTTCCATTCCTGTATGTGTCTGTGTCTCCTCTGGTAATGGGATGGATCCTTTGTGTCTGCTCTTGGTGATTTATTTTCAATAGTTACCATTACGCTACAAGGTGTAGGTTGGACTATAATACCCGCTAAATAGTTACCATTACGCTACAAGGTGTGGGTTGGACTGTAATACCCCCTAAATAGTTACCTTTACGCTACAAGGTGTGGGTTGGACTGTAATATCCCTAAATAGTTACCATTACGCTACAAGGTGTGGGTTGGACTGTAATATCCCTAAATAGTTACCATTACGCTACAAGGTGTGGGTTGGACTGTAATATCCCTAAATAGTTACCATTACGCTACAAGGTGTGGGTTGGACTGTACTATCCTAAATAGTTACCATTACGCTACAAGGTGTGGGTTGGACTGTAATACCCCTAAATAGTTACCATTACGCTACAAGGTGTGGGTTGGACTGTAATACCCCTAAATAGTTACCATTACGCTACAAGGTGTGGGTTGGACTGTAATACCCTAAATAGTTACCATTACGCTACAAGGTGTGGGTTGGACTGTAATATCCCTAAATAGTACCATTACGCTACAAGGTGTGGGTTGGACTGTAATACCCCCTAAATAGTTACCATTACGCTACAAGGTGTGGGTTGGACTGTAATACCCCCTAAATAGTTACCATTACGCTACAAGGTGTGGGTTGGACTGTAATACCCCCTAAATAGTTACCATTACGCTACAAGGTGTGGGTTGGACTGTAATATCCCTAAATAGTTACCATTACGCTACAAGGTGTGGGTTGGACTGTAATATCCCTAAATAGTTACCATTACGCTACAAGGTGTGGGTTGGACTGTAATATCCCAAAATAGTTACCATATCGCTACAAGGTGTGGGTTGGACTGTAATACCCCCTAAATAGTTACCATTACGCTACAAGGTGTGGGTTGGACTGTAATACCCCTAAATAGTTACCATTACGCTACAAGGTGTGGGTTGGACTGTAATATCCCCTAAATAGTTACCATTACGCTACAAGGTGTGGGTTGGACTGTAATATCCCTAAATAGTTACCATTACGCTACAAGGTGTGGGTTGGACTGTAATATCCTAAATAGTTACCATTACGCTACAAGGTGTGGGTTGGACTGTAATACCCCTAAATAGTTACCATTACGCTACAAGGTGTGGGTTGGACTGTAATATCCTAAATAGTTACCATTACGCTACAAGGTGTGGGTTGGACTGTAATACCCCCTAAATAGTTACCATTACGCTACAAGGTGTGGGTTGGACTGTAATATCCCTAAATAGTTACCATTACGCTACAAGGTGTGGGTTGGACTGTAATATCCCTAAATAGTTACCATTACGCTACAAGGTGTGGGTTGGACTGTAATACCCCCTAAATAGTTACCATTACGCTACAATGTGTGGGTTGGACTGTAATACCCGCTAAATAGTTACCATTACGCTACAAGGTGTGGGTTGGACTGTAATATCCCTAAATAGTACCATTACGCTACAAGGTGTGGGTTGGACTGTAATATCCCTAAATAGTTACCATTACGCTACAAGGTGTGGGTTGGACTGTAATACCCCCTAAATAGTTACCATTACGCTACAAGGTGTGGGTTGGACTGTAATACCCCCTAAATAGTTACCATTACGCTACAAGGTGTGGGTTGGACTGTAATACCCCCTAAATAGTTACCATTACGCTACAAGGTGTGGGTTGGACTGTAATACCCTAAATAGTTACCATTACGCTACAAGGTGTGGGTTGGACTGTAATACCCCTAAATAGTTACCATTACGCTACAAGGTGTGGGTTGGACTGTAATATCCCTAAATAGTTACCATTACGCTACAAGGTGTGGGTTGGACTGTAATACCCCTAAATAGTTACCATTACGCTACAAGGTGTGGGTTGGACTGTAATACCCTAAATAGTTACCATTACGCTACAAGGTGTGGGTTGGACTGTAATACCCTAAATAGTTACCATTACGCTACAAGGTGTGGGTTGGACTGTAATATCCCTAAATAGTTACCATTACGCTACAAGGTGTGGGTTGGACTGTAATACCCCCTAAATAGTTACCATTACGCTACAAGGTGTGGGTTGGAGTGTAATACCCCCTAAATAGTTACCATTACGCTACAAGGTGTGGGTTGGACTGTAATATCCCTAAATAGTTACCATTACGCTACAAGGTGTGGGTTGGACTGTAATATCCCTAAATAGTTACCATTACGCTACAAGGTGTGGGTTGGACTGTCATACCCCCTAAATAGTTACCATTACGCTACAAGGTGTGGGTTGGACTGTAATATCCTAAATAGTTACCATTACGCTACAAGGTGTGGGTTGGACTGTAATATCCCTAAATAGTTACCATTACGCTACAAGGTGTGGGTTGGACTGTAATACCCCCTAAATAGTTACCATTACGCTACAAGGTGTGGGTTGGACTGTAATATCCTAAATAGTTACCATTACGCTACAAGGTGTGGGTTGGACTGTAATACCCCCTAAATAGTTACCATTACGCTACAAGGTGTGGGTTGGACTGTAATATCCCTAAATAGTTACCATTACGCTACAAGGTGTGGGTTGGACTGTAATATCCCCTAAATTATTACCATTACGCTACAAGGTGTGGGTTGGACTGTAATACCCCCTAAATAGTTACCATTACGCTACAAGGTGTGGGTTGGACTGTAATATCCCTAAATAGTACCATTACGCTACAAGGTGTGGGTTGGACTGTAATATCCCTAAATAGTTACCATTACGCTACAAGGTGTGGGTTGGACTGTAATATCCCTAAATAGTTACCATTACGCTACAAGGTGTGGGTTGGACTGTAATACCCCCTAAATAGTTACCATTACGCTACAAGGTGTGGGTTGGACTGTAATACCCCCTAAATAGTTACCATTACGCTACAAGGTGTGGGTTGGACTGTAATACCCCTAAATAGTTACCATTACGCTACAAGGTGTGGGTTGGACTGTAATATCCTAAATAGTTACCATTACGCTACAAGGTGTGGGTTGGACTGTAATACCCCCTAAATAGTTACCATTACGCTACAAGGTGTGGGTTTGACTGTAATACCCCCTAAATAGTTACCATTACGCTACAAGGTGTGGGTTGGACTGTAATACCCCCTAAATAGTTACCATTACGCTACAAGGTGTGGGTTGGACTGTAATATCCCTAAATAGTTACCATTACGCTACAAGGTGTGGGTTGGACTGTAATATCCCTAAATAGTTACCATTACGCTACAAGGTGTGGGTTGGACTGTAATATCCCAAAATAGTTACCATAACGCTACAAGGTGTGGGTTGGACTGTAATACCTCCTAAATAGTTACCATTACGCTACAAGGTGTGGGTTGGACTGTAATAACCCCTAAATAGTTACCATTACGCTACAAGGTGTGGGTTGGACTGTAATACCCCCTAAATAGTTACCATTACGCTACAAGGTGTGGGTTGGACTGTAATATCCCTAAATAGTTACCATTACGCTACAAGGTGTGGGTTGGACTGTAATACCCCTAAATAGTTACCATTACGCTACAAGGTGTGGGTTGGACTGTAATACCCCCTAAATAGTTACCATTACGCTACAAGGTGTGGGTTGGACTGTAATACCCCCTAAATAGTTACCATTACGCTACAAGGTGTGGGTTGGACTGTAATATCCCCTAAATAGTTACCATTACGCTACAAGGTGTGGGTTGGACTGTAATATCCCTAAATAGTTACCATTACGCTACAAGGTGTGGGTTGGACTGTAATATCCCAAAATAGTTACCATAACGCTACAAGGTGTGGGTTGGACTGTAATACCTCCTAAATAGTTACCATTACGCTACAAGGTGTGGGTTGGACTGTAATACCCCCTAAATAGTTACCATTACGCTACAAGGTGTGGGTTGGACTGTAATATCCCTAAATAGTTACCATTACGCTACAAGGTGTGGGTTGGACTGTAATACCCCCTAAATAGTTACCATTACGCTACAAGGTGTGGGTTGGACTGTAATATCCCTAAATAGTTACCATTACGCTACAAGGTGTGGGTTGGACTGTAATATCCCTAAATAGTTACCATTACGCTACAAGGTGTGGGTTGGACTGTAATACCCCCTAAATAGTTACCATTACGCTACAAGGTGTGGGTTGGACTGTAATACCCCCTAAATAGTTACCATTACGCTACAAGGTGTGGGTTGGACTATAATACCCTAAATAGTTACCATTACGCTACAAGGTGTGGGTTGGACTGTAATACCCCTAAATAGTTACCATTACGCTACAAGGTGTGGGTTGGACTGTAATATCCCTAAATAGTTACCATTACGCTACAAGGTGTGGGTTGGACTATAATACCCTAAATAGTTACCATTACGCTACAAGGTGTGGGTTGGACTGTAATACCCCCTAAATAGTTACCATTACGCTACAAGGTGTGGGTTGGACTGTAATATCCCTAAATAGTTACCATTACGCTACAAGGTGTGGGTTGGACTGTAATATCCCTAAATAGTTACCATTACGCTACAAGGTGTGGGTTGGACTGTAATATCCCCTAAATAGTTACCATTACGCTACAAGGTGTGGGTTGGACTGTAATACCCCCTAAATAGTTACCATTGCGCTACAAGGTGTGGGTTGGGCTGTAATATCCCTAAATAGTTACCATTACGCTACAAGGTGTGGGTTGGACTATAATACCCGCTAAATAGTTACCATTACGCTACAAGGTGTGGGTTGGACTGTAATATCCCTAAATAGTTACCATTACGCTACAAGGTGTGGGTTGGACTGTAATATCCCTAAATAGTTACCATTACGCTACAAGGTGTGGGTTGGACTGTAATATCCCTAAATAGTTACCATTACGCTACAAGGTGTGGGTTGGACTGTAATACCTCCTAAATAGTTACCATTACGCTACAAGGTGTGGGTTGGACTGTAATACCCCCTAAATAGTTACCATTACGCTACAAGGTGTGGGTTGGATTGTAATACCCCCTAAATAGTTACCTTTACGCTACAAGGTGTGGGTTGGACTGTAATATCCCCTAAATAGTTACCATTACGCTACAAAGTGTGGGTTGGACTGTAATACCCCCTAAATAGTTACCATTACGCTACAAGGTGTGGGTTGGACTGTAATACCCCCTAAATAGTTACCATTACGCTACAAGGTGTGGGTTGGACTGTAATACCCCCTAAATAGTTACCATTACGCTACAAGGTGTGGGTTGGACTGTAATATCCCTAAATAGTTACCATTACGCTACAAGGTGTGGGTTGGACTGTAATACCCCTAAATAGTTACCATTACGCTACAAGGTGTGGGTTGGACTGTAATACCCCCTAAATAGTTACCATTACGCTACAAGGTGTGGGTTGGACTGTAATATCCCTAAATAGTTACCATTACGCTACAAGGTGTGGGTTGGACTGTAATATCCCTAAATAGTTACCATTACGCTACAAGGTGTGGGTTGGACTGTAATACCCGCTAAATAGTTACCATTACGCTACAAGGTGTGGGTTGGACTGTAATACCCCCTAAATAGTTACCATTACGCTACAAGGTGTGGGTTGGACTGTAATACCCCCTAAATAGTTACCATTACGCTACAAGGTGTGGGTTGGACTGTAATACCCCCTAAATAGTTACCTTTACGCTACAAGGTGTGGGTTGGACTGTAATACCCCCTAAATAGTACCATTACGCTACAAGGTGTGGGTTGGACTGTAATACCCCCTAAATAGTTACCATTACGCTACAAGGTGTGGGTTGGACTGTAATATCCCTAAATAGTTACCATTACGCTACAAGGTGTGGGTTGGACTGTAATACCCCCTAAATAGTTACCATTACGCTACAAGGTGTGGGTTGGACTGTAATACCCCCTAAATAGTTACCATTACGCTACAAGGTGTGGGTTGGACTGTAATACCCCTAAATAGTTACCATTACGCTACAAGGTGTGGGTTGGACTGTAATATCCTAAATAGTTACCATTACGCTACAAGGTGTGGGTTGGACTGTAATACCCCCTAAATAGTTACCATTACGCTACAAGGTGTGGGTTGGACTGTAATACCCCCTATATAGTTACCATTACGCTACAAGGTGTGGGTTGGACTGTAATACCCCCTAAAAAGTTAACATTAGAGCAAATAGGTAGAGCAGGGGATATGCTGGGGTAGAGCAGGGGATATTCTGGGGTACAGCAGGGGGATATTCTGGGGTAGAGCAGGGGGATATTCTGGGGTAGAGCAGGGGGATATTCTGGGGTACAGCAGGGGGATATTCTGGGGTACAGCAGGGGATATTCTGGGGTAGAGCAGGGGGATATTCTGGGGTACAGCAGGGAGGATATTCTGGGGTAGAGCAGGGGATATTCTGGGGTACAGCAGGGGGGATATTCTGGGGTAGAGCAGAGGGGATATTCTGGGGTAGAGCAGGGGGATATTCTGGGGTACAGCAGGGGATATTCTGGGGTAGAGCAGAGGGGATATTCTGGGGTAGAGCAGGGGGGATATTCTGGGGTAGAGCAGGGGGGATATTCTGGGGTACAGCAGGGGGGATATTCTGGGGTACAGCAGGGGGGATATTCTGGGGTAGAGCAGGGTGGATATTCTGGGGTAGAGCAGGGGGGATATTCTTGCAACCCTCCGGTTACAAGTCCAACGCTCTAACCACTAGGCTACCTGCCGCCCTGTAGAGATACTGCACATACGTAAAGACACATACAGTACCAGTCAGAAGTTTGGACACACCTACTCATTCAAGTTTTTTTTTCTTTATTTTTACTATTTTATTCATTGTAAAATAATAGTGAAGACATATAAACTATGAAATAACACATATGGAATCATGTAGTAAGCAAAAAAGTGTGAAATACATCTAAATATATTTTAGATTTATTTAATCTTTGCCTTGATGACAGCTTTGCAAACTCTTGGCATTCTCTAAACCAGCTTCACCTGGAATGCTTTTCCAACAGTATTAAATAAGTTCCCACATATGCTGAGCACTTTGCTGCTTTTCCTTCACTCTGTGGTCAAACTCATCCCAAAGCATCTCAATTGGGTTGAGGTTGGGTGATTATGGAGGCCAGGTCATCTGATGCAGCACTCCATAACTTTCCTTTTTGGTCAAATAGCCCTTACACAGCCTGGAGGTGTGTTGGGTCATTGTCCTGTTGAAAAACAAATGATAGTGGGACTAAGTGCAAACCAGATGGGATGGTGGATTGCTGCAGAATGCTGTGGTAGCCATGCTGGTTAAGTGTACCTTGAATTCTAAATAAATCACAGACAGTGTCACCAGAAAAGCACCCCCACACCATCACACCTCCTCCTCCATGCTTCACAGTGGGAACCACACATGCAGAGATCATCCCTTCACCTACTCTGCGTCTCACAAAGACACGGCGGTTGGGACCAAAAATGTCAACTTTGGACTCATCAGACCAAAGGACAGATTTCCACCAGTCTAATGTGCATTGCTGGTGTTTCTTGGCACCACCAAAGTATGTTCTTCTTATTGGTGTCCTTTAGTAGTGGTTTCTTTGCAGCAATTTGACCATGAAGGCCTGATTCACACAGTCTCCTCTGAACAGTTGATGTTGAGATGTGTCTGTTACTTGAACTCTGTGAAGCATTTATTTTGGCTACAATCTGAGGTCCAGTTAACTCTGATGAACTTATCCTCTGCAGCAGAGGTAACTCTGGGTCTTCCTTTCCTGTGGCGGTGGACTGTCATTTCTCTTTGCTTATTTGAGCTGTTCTTGCCATAATATGGACTTGGTCTTTTACCAAATAGGGCTATCTTCTGTATACCCCCCTTACCTTGTCACAACACAACTAATTGGCTCAAACGCATTAAGAAGAAAAGAAATTCCAGGGCACACCTGTTAATTGAAATGCATTCCAGGTGACTACCTCATGAAGCTGGTTGAGAGAATGCCAAGAGTGTCCAAAGCTGTAATCCAGGCAAAAGGTGGCTACATTGAAGAATCTCAAATATATGTATTTATTTATTTAACACTTTTTTGGTTACTACATGATTCCATATGTGTGATTTTATAGTTTTGATGTCCTCACTATTATTTTACGATATAGAAAATAGTAAAAAATTAAGAAACACTGAAATGAGTAGGTGCGTCCAAACTTTAGCCTGGTACTGTACTGTATGACATATCAACTACTACATTGACAACACACTAGACTGTTAACTCCAGAGGGTATGGCAGACCATAACATTACAGAAGAGAACAGCACCTACCGTTTGGGACTTCTTCTTCTTCTTCTTTATTGCTCTGAAGAAGCCCTGCTTTTCCTTTTCTTTGGTCGGCTCTGATTGGTTCATCACCACCATCTCTGGGCGCATCCTATTGATGAAGAGAACACAATACAGCTGGAAGGACAGAAGGACTCTATTGAAGGAACAGTCCAAGCTGTACTGTACTGTAACTGGATGGACAGCATGACTCTATGAAAGAACAGTCCAAGCGGTACTGTAACTGAATGGACTGGAGGACTCTAATGAAGGAACAGTCTAAGCTGCATTGCACTGTAGCTGGATGGACAGGAGGACTCTAATGAAGGAACAGTCCAAGCTGCATTGCACTGTAGCTGGATGGACAGGAGGACTCTAATGAAGGAACAGTCCAAGCTGTACTGTAACAGGATGGACAAGAGGACTCTAATGAAGGAACAGTAAAATATGTACTGTAACTGGATGTAAAGGAGGACTCAAGTGAAGGAACAGTTCAAGCTGCATTGTACTGTAACTGTATGGACAGGAGGACTCTGTTCCTTCATTAGTCTAAGCTGTAGAGTAACTGGATGGACAGCAGGACTCAAGTGAAGGAACAGTCCAAGCTGCATTGCACTGTAGCAGGATGGATAGGAGGACTCTAATGAAGGAACAGTCCAAGATGTATTGTAATGTAACTGGATGGAAAGTATGACTCTAATGAAGGAACAGTCCAAGCGGTACTGTAACTGAATGGACTGGAGGACTCTAATGAAGGAACAGTCCAAGCTGTACTGTAACTGGAAGGACAGCATGACTCTAATGAAGGAACAGACCAAGCTGTACTGTACTGTAACTGGATGGAAAGCATGACTCTATGAAAGAACAGTCCAAGCGGTACTGTAACTGAATGGACTGGAGGACTCTAATGAAGGAACAGTCTAAGCTGTACTGTAACTGGATGGACTGGAGGACTCTAATGAAGAAAGTCCGAGCTGCATTGTACTGTAGCTGGATGGACAGGAGGACTCTAATGACGGAACAGACCAAGCTGTATTGTACTGTAACTGGATGGAAAGCACGACTCTAATGAAGAAACAGTCCAAGCTGTACTGTAACTGGATGGACAGCATGAAACTAATGAAGGAACAGTCCAAGCGATTTTGTAACTGGATGGACAGGAGGACTCTAATGAAGGAACAGTCCAAGCTGTACTGTAATGTAACTGGATGGAAAGCACGACTCTAATAAAAGAACAGTCCAAGCTGTACTGTAACTGGATGGACAACATGACTCTAATGAAGGAACAGTCCAAGCTGTATTGAACTGTAACTGGACGGACAGCAGTAGTCTAATGAAGGAACAGTCCAATCTGTACTGTAACTGGACTGACAGCAGAAGTCTAATGAGGGAACAGTCCACGCTGTACTGTACTGTAACTGGATGGACAGCATGACTAATGAAGGAACAGTCAAAGCTGTACTGTACCTGGATGGACAGGAGGACTCTAATGAAGGAATAGTCTAAGGTGTACTGTAACTGGATGGACAGCAAGGCTCTAATGAAGGAACAGTCCAAGCTGTACTGTAACTGGATGGACTGGAGGACTCTATGAAAGAACAGTCCAAGCTGTACTGTAACTGGATGGACAGGAGGACTTTAATGAAGGAAAAGTCTAAGCTGTACTGTAACTGGATGGAAAGGAGGACTCTAATGAAGGAACAGTTGAAGCTGTATTGTACTGTAACTGGATGGACAGGATGACTCTAATGAAGGAACAGTCCAAGCTGTATTGTATCTGGATGGACAGGAGGACTCAAGTGAAGGAACAGTCCAAGCTGCATTGTACTGTAGCTGGATGGACAGGAGGACTCTAATGAAGGAACAGTCCAAGCTGTATTGTACTGTAACTGGATGGACAGGATGACGCTAATGAAGGAACAGTCCAAGCTGTACTGTAATGTAACTGAATGGAAAGCAGTACTCGAACGAAATAACAGTCCAAGCTGTACTGTAATTGGATGGACAGGAAGACTCTAATGAAGGAACAGTCCAATCTGTACTGCAACTGGATGGACAGCATGACTCTAATGAAGGAACAGTCCAAGCTGTCATAAGGGTTGAATACAACTCAAGACATTTCAGCTTTTAATTTTGAATTAATTTGTAAACAATTTGGAAAATATAAATCCACTTTGGCATTATTGGGTATTCTGTGTAGGCCAGTGACAAAATATCAAAATGTCATCCATTTTATATTCAGGCTTGTAACACACCAAAATGTGTAAAAAGTCAAGGGGTGTGAATACTTTCTGAAGGCCCTGTATTATACCCCTCGGGGATAAGCTACTACCGCATTACCCCCATTACACGGGGTGGAAAGAAGATTTAGCATTTTTTTAACACATTTCATACAATTCTACTCATTTTGCCATGGGACTGAGAGAAGATTTAGCAATTTTATAAAACCAAATCAAATTTTATTGGTCACATACACATGGTTAGCAGATGTTAATGTGAGTGTAGCGAAATGCTTGTGCTTCTAGTTCCGACAGTGCAGTAGTATCTAACAAGTAATCTAACAATTCCCAACAACTACC
Source organism: Brachymystax lenok tsinlingensis (assembly GCA_030435695.1). Lineage (NCBI taxonomy): Eukaryota > Metazoa > Chordata > Actinopteri > Salmoniformes > Salmonidae > Brachymystax > Brachymystax lenok. Next base: position 92,171 of record CM059793.1, read on the forward strand.
TAATACACACAAATCTAAAGGCGTGAATGAGAATATGTAAAGTATATGAATGAGCGATGGCTGAGCAGAATAGGCAAGGTGCAGTAGATGGTGTGAAATACAGTATATACATGTGATATGAGTAATGTAAGATATGTAAACATTATTAAAGTGGCATTATTTAAAGTCACTAGGGATCCATTCAAGTGTCCAGTGATTGGGTCTCAATGTAGACAACAGCCTCTCTGAGTTAGTGATTGCTGTTTAGCAGTCTGATGGCCTTGAGATAGAAGCTGTTTTTCAATCTCTTGGTCCCAGCTTTGATGCACCTGTACTGACCTCGCCTTCTGGATGATAGCGGGGTGAACAGGCAGTGGCTCGGGTGATTGTTGTCCTTGATTATCTTTTTGGCCTTCCTGTGACATCGGGTGCTGTAGGTGTCAGGAAGGGCAGGTAGTTTACCCACGGTGATGCGTAGTGCAGTCCTTACTACCCTCTGGAGAGCCTTGCAATCTGTGGAGTTGCCGTACCAGGCTGTGATACAGCCCGACAGGATGCTCTCGATTGTGCGTCTGTAAAAGTTTGTCATGGTTTTGGGTGACAAGCCAAATTTCTTCAGCCTCCTGAGGTTGAAGATGCGCTGTTGCGCCTTCTTCACCACACTGTCTGTGTGGGTGGACCATTTCAGTTTGTCTGTGATGTGTACGCCCAGGAACTTAAAACTTTCCACCTTCTCCACTGCTGTCCCTTCGATGTGGATAGGGGGGTGCTCCCTCTGCTGTTTCCTGAAGTCCACGGTCATCTCCTTTGTTTTGTTGACGTTGAGTGAGAGGTTGTTTTCCTGACACCACACTCCGAGGGCCCTCACCTCCTTCCTGTAGGCTGTCTTGTCATTGTTGGTAATCAAGCCTACCACTGTAGTGTCGTCTGCAAACTTGATGATTGAGTTGGTGGCGTGCATGGCCACGCAGTCGTGGGTGAACAGGGAGTACAGGACAGGGCTGAGCACACACCCTTGTGGGGCCCCAGTGTTAAGAGTCAGCGAAGTGGAGATGTTGTTTCCTACCTTCACCACCTGGGGGCGGCCCGTCAGAAAGTCCAGGACTCAGTTGCACAGGGCGGGTTGAGACCCAGGGCCTCCAGCTTGATGATGAGCTTGGAGGGTACTATGGTGTTGAATGCTGAGCTGTAGTCAATGAACAGCATTCTTATATAGGTATTATTTTTGTCCAGATGGGATAGGGCAGTGTGCAGTGTGATGGCAATTGTGTCATCTGTGGACCTGTTGGGGCGGTATGCAAACTGAAGTGGGTCTAGGGAGGCCGGTAAGGTGGAAGTGATATGATCCTTGACTAGTCTCTCAAAGCACTTCATGATGACAGAAGTGAGTGCTACGGGGGCGGTAGTAATTTAGTTCAGTTATCTTTGCCTTCTTGGGTACAGGAACAATAGTAGTCTTCTTGAAGCATGTGGGAACAGCAGACTGGCATAGGGAGAGGTTTAATATGTCCTTAAACACACCAGCCAGCTGGTCTGCGCGTGCTCTGAGGTCGCGGCTAGGGATGCCGTCTGGGCCAGCAGCCTTTGCGAGAGTTAACAAGTTTAAATGTTTTACTCACGTCAGCCACGGAGAAGGATAGGGGGTTCAGTCTTTGTTAGCGAGCGCGAAGGTGGCACTATATTATCCTCAAAGCGGGCAAAGAAGGTGTTTAGTTTGTCTGGAAGCGTGACACCGGTGTCCGTGACGTGGCTGTTTTTGTAGTCCGTGATTTCCTGTAGACCCTGCCACATACGTCTCGTGTCTGAGCCGTTGAATTGCGACTCCACCATGTCCCTGTACCGGCATTTCGCTTGTTTGATTGCTTGCGGAGGGAATAACTACACTGTTTATATTCAGCCATATTTCCAGACCTCTTTCCATGGTTAAATGCGGTGGATTGCGCTTTCAGTTTTGTGCGAATGCCGCCATCCATTCATGGTTTCTGGTTAGGGTAGGTTTTAATAGTCACAGTGGGTACAACATCTCCAATGGACTTCTTTATAAACCCACTCACCGAGTCAGCCCATAGGTCAATGTTGTTCTCTGAGGCTGACTGGAACAAATTCCAGTCCGCGTGATCAAAACAATCTTGAAGCATGGCTTCCGATTGGTCAGACCAGCGTTGAATGGTTCTCATCACTGGTACATCCTGTTTAAGTTTCTGTCTATAAGACGGAACGAGCAAGATAGCGTTCTGGTCGGATTTGCCGAAGGGAGGGCCGGGGAGGGCTTTACATGCGTCTCGGAAGTTAGAGTAGCAGTGGTCGATTGTATTAGCCCTGCGAGTCGTGCAATCAATATGCTGATAGAATTTAGGTAGCCTTGTTCTCACAATTGCTTTGTTGAAATCCCCAGCTACAATAAATGCAGCCTCCGGATATATAGTTTCCAGTTTACATGAAGTTACATGAGTCTTGGTGTTCACTTGAGGGGGAATGTACACAGCTGTGACTATAACTGATGAGAATTCTCACCATGAGTCATTAATCATAAAGTATACACCCCTGCCCTTCCTCTTCCCAGAGAGGTGTTTATTTCTGTCGGCGCGATGCATGGAGAAGCCCGGTGGCTGAATCGATTCCGACAACATATCCAGAGAGAGCCTTGTTTCCGTGAAACAGAGAATGTTACAATCTCTGATGTCTCTCTGGAAGGCAACCCTTGCTCGAATTTTGTCTACCTTGTTGTCAAGAGACTGGACATTGGCGAGTACTATACTCGGGAGTTGTGAGCGATGTGCACATCTACGGAGCATGACCAGAAGGCTGCTCCATCTGCGGCGCCGTTGTTTTGGGTCGGCTACTGGGATCAGATCCATTGTCCTGGGTGTTGGTCCGAACAGAGGATCCGCTTCGGGAAAGTCGTATTCCAGGTCGTAATGTTGGTATGTTGACGTTGCTCTTATATCCAATAGTTCTTCCGGGCTGTATGTAATAAGACTTAAGATTTCCTGGGGTAACAATGTAAGAAATAATACAAACAAAAATAAATAAATACTGCATCGTTTTTTAAGAATGCGAAGCGAGGCGACCATCACTTTCGGCGCCATTTAGCAGGATTACATGCATTTCTGCTCATTTTACAACGAGACAGTGAGGAGATTTGGCAATTTCTTTACACAATTCATGCAATTCTACAAATTTTGCCATGGGACAGTGAGAAGATTTAGCATTTTATAACTAATTACGTGCAATTCTAGTCATTTTGCCATGGGGTGGAGAGAAGATTTAGGAATTTCACAAGAAATCTCATTCAGTTTTACTCATTTTGCAATGGGGTGGGAGAGAAGATGTAGCAATTTTATAACTAATTACATACAATTCTACTCATTTTGCCACAGAAGGAGAGAAGATTCAGCAATTTTATAAATAACTGCATGCAATTTTACTCATTTTACAATGGAATGGCAAGAATATTTAGCAAATATTTTTCTCATTTCAAACAATTCTACAAATGTTGCCATCCGGTGAAGAGAAGACTTGTGATTCTACAAATTTTGCAATGAGGCAGAGAGAAGATTTAGCAAATGTATAACTAATTTCATGCAATTCTACTCATTTTGACATGTGGCCGAGAGAAGATTTTGCAATTGTGTAACACATTTCATGCACTTCTACTCATTTTACAATGGGATGGAGAGAAGACTTAACAATTTTCTAACAAATTTCATGCAATTCTACAAATGTTGCCATGGGGCTCAGAGAAGACATCAATTTTATAACAAATGTCATGCAATTCTACTCATTTTTCCATGGGGCAGAGAGAAGATTTAGCTATTTGTTAACTCATTTTATACAATTCTACTCATTTTTCCATGGGGCAGAGAGAAGATTTAGCTATTTGTTAACTCATTTTATACAATCATACTCATTTTGCCATGGGATGGAGAGAAGATTTAAAAAATGTATAACAAATTTCATGCAATTCTACAAATTTTGCCATTGGGCTCAGAGAAGACATCAATTTTCTAACACAATTCATGCAATTCTCCTCATTTTGCCATGGGGCAAAGAGAAGATGTAGCAATTTTTTAAATAATTACATACAATTCTACTCATTTTGCCATCCGGTGAAGAGAAGATTTAGTACTTTTCTAACAAATTTCATGCAATTCTGCTCATGTTGCCATGGGGCAGAAAGAAGATTGAGCAAATGTCTAATTTCATGCAATTCTACTCATATTGCCATGGGAAGGAGAGAAGATTTAGCAATTTTATACATAATTACATGCAATTTTACACATTTTACAATGAAATGGAGAGAATATTGAGCAATAAAAAAAAAATATAATTTCATACAATTCTATTCATTTTACAATGGGATGGAGAGAAGATTTAGCTATTTAAAAAAATATATATATGCAGTTCAACTCATTTTGCCATGGGGCTGAGAGAAGATTTTACATTTTTTTTTAACAAACTTGCAATTCTACAAATTTTGCCATCCGGTGAAGATTTTTCATGTGATTCTACTCATTTTGCAATGAGGCAGAGAGAAGATTTCGCAAATGTATAACTCATTTCCTGCAATTCTACACATTTTGCCATAGGGTGGAGAGAAATATTTGCTATTTTTAATATGATATCTGAGTGAGACTGACTAACAAAATCAATTGGGGCCCCCCGGACAGTAATTTGACCATGATCACTAAGATTAGATAGCAGGCTTCTAGACTAACTTACCAATCTAAAAAATGCTAACTGACTTTCAGTTTAGTGCCTTTCAGTGACAGACATAACAAGAGAAAAACTGCTGATGCACCACCAAATTTCAAAATTGCACCTTGTGTATTCTACTATTCTAACTCGTAACAGTAAGTAAGGTGAGCCCTCCCTCCCCCCAAAAAATGTCTGCTAGTTGCCCAACCCTAATATAGGGAATAAGGTGTAATTTGCAATGAAGCCTCCAAGTGCCTCACCAGGGGTCAAAGGCCGGCTGGCGTTTGGGATGGTTGGTCAAGGTGCTTCCGTCCACTGCCCCCCCTCCTGTCCCCCTGCTGCTCTGACCTCCGTTATCTGGCCGCGGGGACGGCACTGTGGAGCAACATAGTAAACACCACAACACATTAGAGACACATAAGGAAGAAAACACGACAGGTTATAGATACATAGCAGAGGACTTCATCGGTTCAAAAAGATGGACCCGTTGCCAAATGGACCTAGGGCTTTCCCACTCAAACCTGATATGCATAAATACATTTTCAAAATATAGAGACATGTTCCAAACGAAGCCAAGGATAACAATACCCGTTCCGTATAGACCTGGTCGGATCAAGATCCGATCTGATTGAGGGAATCAGCAGAAAAGTCATTTTTAAAGCTACTTTGTTAACTGGAGCTGATAAAAAGCTAGAGGCGGGCGGGAGAGGGATAGTAGGGGAGAGTAGGGAGTCAAAGTCAAAGTCACCATTATTAGTCAGTTGTACAACCAAATGCCTTCAACCGAAATGTGTCTTCCGCATTTAAACCAACCCCTCTGAATCAGAGAGGTGCGGGGGGCTGCCTTAATCGACATCCACGTCTTCGGCGCCCGGGGAACAATGGGTTAACTGTCTTGTTCAGGGGCAGAACGACAGATTTTTACCTTGTCAGCTAGGGGATTTGAACTTGCAACCCTCCTGTTACAAGTCCAAAGCTCTAACCACTAGGCTACCTGCCTTCCTCTGACACGGCCTAGTATATAGGTCCTGGATGGCAGGAAGCTTGGCCACAGTGACGCACTGAGCCATACGCACTACCCTCTGTGCTGACAACACAACCTACTTTTGTGTCATCAGCAAACTTTATGATGGTGTTGGAGTCGTGCTTGGCCACGCAGTCGTGGGTGAACAGGGAGTACAGGAGGGGACTAAGCATGCACCCCTCAAGGGCCCCAGTGTTGAGGATTAGCGTGGCTCGTTACATTTTGAATGCTTAGCCGTACAAGAAAATTAAGAAATTCACGCACCTATCAAGAGAACACGTGGTCATCCCTACTGCCTATGTTCTGGTGGACTCACTAAACAGTGTTCCCCTGGCTATCTGTAAATAATGTCTGAGTGGTGGAGTGTGCCCGTGGCTATCTGTTAATGATGTCTGAGTGGTGGAGTGTGCCCCTGGCTATCTGTTAATAATGTCTGAGTGGTGGAGTGTGCCCCTGGCTATCTGTTAATAATGTCTGAGTGGTGGAGTGTTCCCCTGGCTATCTGTTAATAATGTCTGAGTGTTGGAGTGTGCCCGTGGCTATCTGTTAATAATGTCTGAGTGTTGGAGTGTTCCCCTGGCTATCTGTTAATAATGTCTGAGTGGTGGAGTGTTCCCCTGGCTATCTGTTAATAATGTCTGAGTGGTGGAGTGTGCCCCTGGCTATCTGTTAATAATGTCTGAGTGGTGGAGTGTGCCCTGGCTATCTGTTAATAATGTCTGAGTGGTGGAGTGTTCCCTGGCTATCTGTTAATAATGTCTGAGTGTTGGAGTGTTCCCCTGGCTATCTGTTAATAATGTCTGAGTGGTGGAGTGTTCCCCTGGCTATCTGTTAATAATGTCTGAGTGGTGGAGTGTTCCCTGGCTATCTGTTAATAATGTCTGAGTGGTGGAGTGTGGCCCCTGGCTATCTGTTAATAATGTCTGAGTGGTGGAGTGTGCCCCTGGCTATCTGTTAATAATGTCTGAGTGGTGGAGTGTGCCCGTGGCTATCTGTTAATAATGTCTGAGTGTTGGAGTGTTCCCCTGGCTATCTGTTAATAATGTCTGAGTGGTGGAGTGTTCCCCTGGCTATCTGTTAATAATGTCTGAGTGGTGGAGTGTGCCCCTGGCTATCTGTTAATAATGTCTGAGTGGTGGAGTGTGCCCGTGGCTATCTGTTAATAATGTCTGAGTGTTGGAGTGTTCCCCTGGCTATCTGTTAATAATGTCTGAGTGGTGGAGTGTGCCCCTGGCTATCTGTACATTTTAAAAACAAGAAAATGGTGCCGTCTGCTTTGCTTAATATAAGGACTTTGAAACGATTTATACTTTTACTTTTGATACTTAAGTATATTTGAAACCAAATGCTTTTACTCAAGTAGTATTTTACTAGGTGACTTTCATTTTCTATTAAAAAGGTATCTATACTTTTCCTCAAGTATGACTATTGGGTACTTTTTCCACCACTGTGAAAATGTCAGTGAAGACACATGCCAGTTGGTCCGCGCATGCTTTGAGTACACGTCCTGGTAATCCGTCTGGCCCTGCGGCTTTGTGAATGTTGACCTGTTTAAAAGGTCTTGCTCACATCAGCTACGGAGAGCGTGATCACACAGTCGTCCGGAACAGCTGGTGCTCTCATGTATGCTTCAGGGTTGCTGGCCTCAAAGCGAGCATAAAAGGCACTTAGCTCATCTAGTAGGCTCGCTGGGCAGCTCCTGGCTGGGTTTCCCTTTGTAGTCCGCAATAGTTTGCAAGCCCTGCCACATCCGACGAGCATCAGAGCCGGTGTAGTAGGATTCGATCTTAGTCCTGTATTGACGCTTTGCCTGTTTGATGGTTCGTCTGAGGGCATAGCGGGATTTCTTATAAGCGTCCAGATTAAAGTCAAAGTCACCATTATTCGTCAGTTGTACAACCAAATGCCTTCAACCGAAATGTGTCTTCCGCATTTAACCCAACCCCTCTGAATCAGAGAGGTGCGGGGGGCTGCCTTAATCGACATCCACGTCTTCAGCGCCCGGGGAACAGTGGGTTAACTGCCTTGTTCAGGGACAGAACGACAGATTTTTTCCTTGTCAGCTCGGGGATTCGAACTTGCAACCCTCCGGTTACAAGTCCAACGATCTAACCACTAGGCTACCTGCCGCCCCGATTAGTGTCCCGCTACCTTGAAATCGGCAGCTCTAGCCTTTAGCTCGGTGCGGATGTTGCCTGTAATCCATGGCTTCTGGTTGGGATATGTACGTACGGTCACTGTGGGGACAACATTGTCGGTGCACTTATTGATGAAGCCGGTAACTGAAGTGGTGTAATCCTCAATAGCATTGGATGAATCCCGGAAAATATTGCAATTTGTGCTAGCAAAACAGTCCTGTAGCCTAGCATTCGCGTCATCTGACCACTTCCGTTTTGAGCGAGTCACTGGTACTTCCTGTTTTAAGTCACACATACCTCTATAGAATCTGTAGCCCTGTGTATGTGCTAATAGAGATAAGTCACACATACCTCTATAGAATCTGTAGCCCTGTGTATGTGCTAATAGAGATAAGTCACACATACCTCTATAGAATCTGTAGCCCTGTGTATGTGCTAATAGAGATAAGTCACACATACCTCTATAGAATCTGTAACCCTGTGTATGTGCTAATAGAGATAAGTCACACATACCTCTATAGAATCTGTAGGCCTGTGTATGTGCTAATAGAGATAAGTCACACGTACCTCTATAGAAGCTGCCAACCCTCCTGGGCATGGACTCACTGTAGATGATGCGGTTTTCTTTAGAAGAGACTCCGTCCTCTGGGTGCTGCTCATGGAACATCCCCACCTGGACAGGATTAGGGATAGGACAGAGAAAGGAGGACAGTCAGACAGACAGACACACAGAGTAGGCTTGACAGACTGACCGGAAAAGTATGAAAACCTCTAATTAGTATCATGTTGATAAAACTATATCTGGTATCATGATGGTAACAGGTAGCAGGTAGCCTAGTGGTTAGAGCGTTGGACTTGTAACCGGAGGGTTGCAAGTTCGAATACCCGAGCTGACAAGGAAAAAATCTGTCGTTCTGCCCCTGAACAAGGCAGTTAACCCACTGTTCCCCGGGCGCCGAAGACGTGGATGTCGATTAAGGCAGCCCACCGCACCTCTCTGATTCAGAGGGGTTGGGTTAAATGCGCGGAAGACACATTTCGGTTGAAGGCATTTGGTTGTACAACTGACAAATAATGGTGACTTTGACTCTTATACTAGACACGCAGGTGCGCATAACGGTGGTGACAGGTGTGTGCCATAATGAGCAGCCTGGTGACTTAGAGGCCGGAGAGGGAGCACGTGACAGTACCCCCTCCCTGACGCGCAGCTCCAGCAACAGGACGCCGACCAAAATTATGATCCCAGAGATCAGAAGCGGACACCTCTGCTGAGGCGCGGGAAACCTGTCAGTCTGGCTGAAACACATGAGCATGGTGACCTAGAGCGCCGGAGAGAGCATACGTGACGGTACCCCCTCCCCGGCGCGTTCGGCTCCAGCCGCAGGACGCCAACCAAAGGGACAATCCCGGGGATCAGGAGCGGACACCCCTGCTGATGCCAAGGAACTTGTCGCTGGCTGGGGTGGTGGAACCTGACAGACCGGCTGAGGCATGAGAGCCTGATGAGCCGGTAGAAGCAGGAGAGCCTGACAAGCTGGTGAAGGCATGAAAGCCTGTAGCAGCTCCTGGACCCGACGTCATTCCCACCGAAACAAAATAAACTAAAAACACTCCCTATGCTTCCCTTAGGTGAGGCGTCATTCTGTAACGACGTGCGCTGAGAGTCGGGAAGCAAGTTCAGGGAGTGTGTTTCAATAAATAAACGGAACATAATACAAAACAAGAAACACTAACAGCACACAGACATGAAACTAAAACAATGGCGCCTGGGGAAGGAACCAAAGGGAGTGACATATGTAGGGAAGGTAATTAGGGAAGTGATGGAGTCCAGGTGAGTCTGACGACACGCAGGTGCACGTAGCGATGGTGACAGGTGTGCGCCACTATGAGCAGCCTGGTGACCTAGAGGCCGGAGAGGGAGCACATGTGACAGAGATTTACATCTAAATGTTGTGGAACTTACAGTTGAAGTTGGAAGTTTACATACACTTAGGTTGGAGTCATCAAAACTGTTTTTTCAACCACCCAATCACAATTCCAGTGGGTCACAAGTTTACATACACTAAATTGACTGTGCCTTTAAACAGCTTGGAAAAATTATTGAAAATTATGGCATGGCTTTAGAAGCTTCGGATAGGCTAATTGACATAATTTAAGTCAATTGGAGGTGTACCTGTGGATGTATTTCAAGGCCTACCTTCAAACTCAGTGCCTCTTTGCTTGACATCATGGAAAAATAAAAATAAATCAGCCAAGCAATTTCCAAACGCCTGAAGGTACCACGTTCATCTGTACAAACAATAGTACGCAAGTATAAACACCATGGGACCACACAGCCGTCATCCCGCTCAGGAAGGAGACGCGTTCTGTCTCCTAGAGATGAACATACCTTGTTGCGAAAAGTGCAAATCAATCCCAGAACAACAGCAAAGGACCTTGTGAAGATGCTGGAGGAAACAGGTACAGGGTATATCAGGTATATCCACAGTAAAACAAGTCCGATATCGACATAACCTGAAAGGCCGCTCAGCAAGGAAAAACCCACTGCTCCAAAACCACCATAAAAAAGCCAGACAACGGGTTGCAACTGCACATGGGGACAAAGATCGTACTTTTTGGAGAAATGTCCAAAAATTTAACTGTTTGGCCAAAATTACCATTGTTATGTTTGGAGGAAAAAGGGGGAGGCTTGCAAGCCGAAGAACACCATCCCAATCGTGAAGCACGGGGGTGGAAGCATCATGTTGTGGGGGTGCTTTGCTGCAAGAGGGACTGGTGCACTTAACAAAATAGATGGCATCATGAAAAAGGAAAATTATGTGGATATTTTGAAGCAACATCTCAAGACATCAGTCAGGAAGTCAAAGCTTGGTCGCAAATGGGTCTTCCAAATGGACAATGACCCCAAGCATACTTCCAAAGTTGTGGCAAAATGGCTTAAGGACATCAAAGTCAAGGTATTGGAGTGGCCATCACAAAGCCCTGACCTCAATCCTATAGAAAAATTGTGGGCAGAACTGAAAAAGCGTGTGCGAGCAAGGAGGCCAACAAACCTGACTCAGTTACACCAGCTCTGTCAGGAGGAATGGTGGGAACTTATTGTGGGAAGCTTGTGGAAGGCTACCCAAAACATTTGACCCAAGTTAAACAATTTAAAGACAATGCTACCAAATACTAATTGAGTGTATGTAAACTTCTGACCCCCAGAAGGTTGCAAGTTCAAATCCCCGAGCTGACAAGGTACAAATCTGTCGTTCTGCCCCTGAACAAGGCAGTTAACCCATTGTTCCCCGGGCGCCGAAGACGTGGATGTCGATTAAGGCAGCCCCCAGCACCTCTCTGACTCAGAGGGGTTGGGTTAAATGCGGAAGACACATTTCAGTTGAAGGCATTCAGTTGTACAACTGACTAGGTACCTTCCTGACGAAATAAATAATTCTCTCAACTATTATTCTGACATTTCACATTCTTATAATAAAGTGGTGATCCTAACTGACCTAAGACAGGGAATTTTTACTAGGATTAAATGTCAGGAATTGTGAAAAACTTAGTTCAAATGTATTTGGCTGAGGTGCATGTAAACTTCCCACTTCAACTGTTTATGATTAAATATGAAACTATTTGCGAGAAGATGAAATGTGATGTTAGCCTTCTAAATGAGAATTGTTTTTTATATAAAAGTTTTAACCAGTCAGTGACCACGTGAGCACAGACATTATGTTGGCGTCATGGAATGGCCCTTTTGCCAGAGTTTATTAAAAGACTCGCTAACAAAATTTACATTAGACCAGAGAACGTGAGAAAGCAGTCCACATGCTGAAATGGTTGCCATTTCAATGGAGACCAATTATGTGAAACGCCAGATGAATATGTTAGAAATGGTGACGAAATGTAAATCTCTAGAGACCAGTACATTGCCGGGTTGCTACGGGAGTGTAAAATGGTTGTAGCTCTACATTAGACCAGTGTGACCGGGGGAGTGAGCTGAAAGGTACGAAATGGTTAGAAACTCTGAAACTCTCTTTCCAAGAAAAGAAGACTACACAGCAACATTCAGTCTGCAGCTGTTTAAGTACTTTAGTAAACTCGATCGAAGACTAGAAGACAAAGAACAATTTACTCTCACCACTATAGATACCTCTATTCTAACAGACAGAGCCCGCTGAACATTGGGGGTTAGACCTATGGAGGATCTGTTCTCACAGACACTCCTAAACCTACTACAACTACAAAGGACATGGTGACCTCTAGTGGACAACCAGAGACTTTGTGTCGAATTACTCCCTATAGATGGATCAAGTGTTTTCAACAGAGAGACAGCAAAGACATACACACGTAAATATGTAATTCTTTGGAATGAGCGGCGTTCATGTGCAAAGTATTCACATTTCCATGATCATAGTTATGAGCTGTCTGCACGTTAGTGGAATTCCTTTGTCTCTCCCTTTCCCTCTCTTAGGGGCGGCAGGTAGGGGCGGCAGGTAGCCTAGTGGTTAGAGCGTTGGACTTGTAACCGGAGGGCTGCAAGTTCAAATCCCCGAGCTGACAAGGTAAAAATCTGTCGTTCTGCCCCTGAACAAGGCAGTTAACCCACTGTTCCCCGGGCGCCGAAGACGTGGATGTCGATTAAAGGCAGCCCCCCGCACCTCTCTGATTCAGAGGGGTTGGGTTAAATGCGGAATACACATTTCGGTTGAAGGCATTCGGTTGTACAACTGACTAATAATGGTGACTTTGACTTGACTTTTGAATCTGAGTAACAAGCCGTCATATCGGGTTAGTCCACGAGGGACTTTTCATTGCACTGTGTAGTAATCAATGTGTAAGCTATCCTGTTTCTGTGTTTATGTAATTCTGTGTGATTATTTAGTTAGTAAATAAATAAATAAGCCAATTTGTATATCGCTGATTAATCATTAATGCTAAGGTTCGTGCAGATATCCAAGAGTTTTGAGACATTCAGAATGAGACTGAAGGTGAATAAGAACGAATGAATTGACTGTGACGGATGTAAGAGAAATATCTTTAGAGTATAGTCGGGAGATAGTAACTCGTTAAGTAACTTCTCCCATACAGCCCCAGATTACTTCTTAATTAATTGTTATAAGACTAATTTAATTGCGTAATAATTGAAAGCGGTATGTATTTATTTTATAAAACAGTCAAACACATTAATGATAGTCAAGACACGACAGTATCGGCCATGATCTAACTAGAGGTATCAACCATGATCTAATAAGAGGAACAGTATCTACCATGATCTAATTAGAGGGACAGTATTTACCATGATCTAATTAGAGGGACAGGATTTACCATGATCTAATTAGAAGGACCGTATTTACCATGGTATAATTAGAGGTACAGTATCTACCATGATCTAATAAGAGGAACAGTATCTACCATGATCTAATTAGAGGTACAGTATTTACCATGATCTAATTAGAGGGACAGTATTTACCATGATCTAATTAGAGGGACAGGATTTACCATGATCTAATTAGAGGGACAGTATTTACCATGGTATAATTAGAGGTACAGTATCTACCATGATCTAATAAGAGGAACAGTATCTACCATGATCTAATTAGAGGGACAGTATCTACCATGATCTAATTAGAGGTACAGTATCTACCATGATCTAACTAGAGGAACAGAATCTACCATGATCTAATTAGAGGTACAGTATCTACCAGGATCTAATGAGAGGAACAGTATCTACCATGATCTAACTAGAAGTACAGTATCTACCAAGATCTAACTAGAGGTACAGTATCTACCATGATCTAACTAGAAGTACAGTATCTACCATGATCTAATAAGAGGAACAGTATCTACCATGATATAATAAGAGGAACAGTATCTACCATGATCTAATTAGAGGTACAGTATCTACCATGATCTAATAAGAGGAACAGTATCTACCATGATCTAATAAGAGGTACAGTATCTACCATGATTTAATGAGAGGAACAGAATCTACCATGATCTAATTAGAGGTACAGTATCTACCATGATCTAACTAGAGGTACAGTATCTACCATGATCTAATAAGAGGAACAGAATCTACCATGATCTAATTAGAGGTACAGTATCTACCATGATTTAATAAGAGGAACATAATCTACCATGATCTAATAAGAGGTACAGTATCTACCATGATCTAATTAGAGGCAAATTATCTACCATGATCTAATTAGAGGTGCAGTATCTACCATTATCTAATTAGAGGTACATTACACCATGATCTAATTAGAGGTGCAGTATCTAACATGATATAACAAGGTACATAATCTACCATGATCTAATTAGAGGAACAGTACCTACCATTATCTAAGAGGTACATTATCTATCAAGATCTAATTAGAGGAACAGTAGCTACCACAATCTAACTAGAAGTACAGTATCTACCATGATCTAATGTGAGGCACATAATCTACCATGATCTAATTAGAGGAACAGTATCTACCATGATCTAATAAGAGGTACAGTATCTACCATGATCTAATAAGAGGTACAGTATCTACCATGATCTAATTAGAGGAACAGTATCTACCATGATCTAATAAGAGGTACAGTATCTACCATGATCTAATTAGAGGAACAGAATCTACAATGATCTAAAAAGAGGTATCAACCTTGATCTTATTAGAGGTACAGTATCAACCATGATCTAGTTAGAGGTATCAACCATGATCTAATTAGAGGAACAGTATCTACCATGATCTAATGAGAGGAAGAGAATCTACAATGATCTAAAAAGAGGTATCAACCTTGATCTTATTAGAAGTACCATATCTACCATGATCTAATTAGAGGTACAGTATCAACCATGATCTAATGAGAAGTACCAACCATGATCTAATTAGAGGTACAGTATCTACCATGATCTAATTCGAGGTAAATGATCTACCATGATCTAATTAGAGGTGCAGTATCTACCATTATCTAATTAGAGGTACATTACACCATGATATAATTAGAGGTACAGTATCTACCATGATCTAATTAGAGGTATCAACCAAGATCTAATTAGAGGTATCAACCAAGATCTAATTAGAGGTACAGTATCAACCATGATCTAACTAGAGGTACAGAATCTACCATGATCTAATGAGAGGAACAGTATCAACCATGATCTAACTAGAGGTACAGTATGAACCATGATCTAACTAGAGGTACAGTATCTACCATGATCTAATAAGAGGAACAGAATCTACCATGATCTAATAAGAGGTACATTATTATCAAGATCTAATGAGAGGTACAGAATCTACCATGATCTAATTAGAGGTACAGTATCTACCATGATCTAATTAGAGGTATAGTATCTACCACAATCTAATAAAAGTTATCTACCATAACCAAATTAGAGGTACATCATCTACAATGACCTACTTCAAGGTATCTACCACGTTTTAATTAGAGGTACTATACATAACATCATTGAATTAGAGGTAAATTACCTACAATGATCTAATTAGACGTACAGTACCTACCATGATCTAATAAGAGGTACATTATCAATATTTAATTAGAGGAACAGTACCTACCATGATCAAATAAGAGGTACAGAATCTACCACAATCTAACTAGAAGTACAGTATCTACCATGATCTAATGAGAGGATAGAATCTACAATGATCTAATTAGAGGAACAGTATCTACCATGATCTATTAAGAGGTACAGTATCTACCATGATCTAATGAGAGGATCATAATCTACAATGATCTAATAAGAGTTATCAACCATGATCTAATTAGAGGTACAGTATCTACCATGATCTAAGAGGTAAATTATCTTCCATGATCTAATTAGAGGTGCAGTATCTACCATTATCTAATTAGAGGTACATTACACCATGATATAATTAGAGGTACAGTATCTACCATGATCTAACTAGAGGTACAGAATCTACAATGATCTAATGAGAGGAACAGTATCAACCATGATCTAACTAGAGGTACAGTATGTACCATGATCTAATAAGAGGAACAGAATCTACCATGATCTAATGAGAGGTACATTATTATCAAGATCTAATTAGAGGTACAGTATCTACCACGATCTAACTAGAGGTACAATGTTTACCATGATCTAATTAGAGGTACCAACCATGATCTAATAAGAGGAACAGAACCTACCATGATCTAATTAGAGGTACAGTATCAACCATGATCTAACTAGAGGTACAGAATCTACCATGATCTAATAAGAGGAACAGAATCTACCATGATCTAATTAGAGGTATCAACCAAGATCTAATTAGAGGTACCAACCATGATCTAATAAGAGGAACAGAACCTACCATGATCTAACTACAGGTACAGAATCTACCATGATCTAATTAGAGGTATCAACCAAGATCTAATTAGAGGTACAGTATCAACCATGATCTAACTAGAGGTACAGAATCTACCATGATCTAATGAGAGGAACAGTATCAACCATGATCTAACTAGAGGTACAGTATGTACCATGATCTAATAAGAGGAACAGAATGTACCATGATCTAATGAGAGGTACATTATTATCAAGATCTAATTAGAGGTACAGTATCTACCACGATCTAACTAGAGGTACAATGTTTACCATGATCTAATTAGAGGTACCAACCATGATCTAATAAGAGGAACAGAACCTACCATGATCTAATTAGAGCTACAGTATCAAGCATGATCTAACTAGAGGTACAGTATGTACCATGATCTAATAAGAGGAACAGAATATACCATGATCTAATTAGAGGTATCAACCAATATCTAATTAGAGGTACAGTATCAACCATGATCTAACTAGAGGTACAGAATCTACCATGATCTAATGAGAGGAACAGAATCTACAATGATCTAAAAAGAGGTATCAACCTTGATCTTATTAGAAGTACCATATCTACCATGATCTAATTAGAGGTATCAACCATGATCTAATAAGAGGAACAGTATCTACCATGATCTAATGAGTGGAACAGAATCTACAATGATCTAATAAGAGGTATCAACCATGATATAATTAGAGGTACAGTATCTACCATGATCTAATGAGAGGAACAGAATCTACAATGATCTAATAAGAGGTATCAGCCATGATCTAATTAGAGGTACAGTATCTACCATGATCTAATTAGAGGTATCAACCAAGATCTAAGAGGTACAGTATCAACCATGATCTAACTAGAGGTACAGAATGTACCATGATCTAATTAGAGGTACAGTATCTACCACGATCTAAGTAGAGGTACAGTATCAACCATGATCTAATAAGAGGTACATTATTATCAAGATCTAATGAGAGGAACAGTATCTACCATGATCTAATTAGAGGTACAGTATCTACCAAGAATCTAACTAGAGGTACAGAATCTACCATGATCTAATGAGAGGATGAGTATCTACCATGATCTAATTAGAGGTACAGTATCAACCATGATCTAACTAGAGGTACAGAATCTACCATGATCTAATGAGAGGAACAGTATCAAAAATGATCTAACTAGAGGTACAGTATGAACCATGATCTAACTAGAGGTACAGTATCTACCATGATCTAATAAGAGGAACAGAATCTACCATGATCTAATAAGAGGTACATTATTATCAAGATCTAATGAGAGGTACAGAATCTACCATGATCTAATTAGAGGTACAGTATCTACCATGATCTAATTAGAGGTATAGTATCTACCACAATCTAATAAAAGTTATCTACCATAACCAAATTAGAGGTACACCATCTACTATGATCTACTTCAAGGTATCTACCACGTTTTAATTAGAGGTACTATACATAACATCATTGAATTAGAGGTACATTACCTACAATGATCTAATTAGACGTACAGTACCTACCATGATCTAATAAGAGGTACATCATCAATATCTAATTAGAGGAACAGTACCTACCATGATCTAATAAGAGGTACAGAATCTACCACAATCTAACTAGAAGTACAGTATCTACCATGATCTAATGAGAGGATAGACTCTACCATGATCTAATAAGAGGAACAGTATCTACCATGATCTATTAAGAGGTACAGTATCTACCATGATCTAATGAGAGGATCATAATCTACAATGATCTAATAAGAGTTATCAACCATGATCTAATTAGAGGTACAGTATCTACCATGATCTAAGAGGTAAATTATCTTCCATGATTTAATTAGAGGTGCAGTATCTACCATTATCTAATTAGAGGTACATTACACCATGATATAATTAGAGGTACAGTATCTACCATGATCAAATTAGAGGTATCAACCAAGATCTAATTAGAGGTACAGTATCAACCATGATCTAACTAGAGGTACAGCATCTACCATGATCTAATGAGAGGAACAGTATCAACCATGATCTAACTAGAGGTACAGTATGTACCATGATCTAATAAGAGGAACAGAATCTACCATGATCTAATGAGAGGTACATTATTATCAAGATCTAATTAGAGGTACAGTATGTACCACGATCTAAGTAGAGGTACAGTATCAACCATGATCTAACTAGAAGTACAATGTTTACCATGATCTAATTAGAGGTACCAACCATGATCTAATAAGACGAACAGAACCTACCATGATCTAATTAGAGGTACAGTATCAACCATGATCTAATTAGAGGTATAGAATCTACCATGATCTAATGAGAGGAACAGTATCAACCATGATCTAACTAGAGGTACAGTATGTACCATGATCTAATAAGAGGAACAGAATCTACCATGATCTAATGAGAGGTACATTATTATCAAGATCTAATTAGAGGTACAGTATGTATTAACCATGATCTAAATAGAGGTACAGTACCAACCATGATCTAATTAGAGGTACAGTATCAACCATGATCTAATGAGAGGTACAGTATAAACCATGATCTAAATAGAGGTACAGTATCTACCATGATCTAATACGAGGAATAGTATCTAGCATGATCTAATTAGAGGTACAGTATCTACCATGATCTAATTAGAGGTACAGTATCAACCATGATCTAACTAGAGGTACAGTATCTACCATGATCTAACTAGAGGTACAGTGTCTACCATGATCTAATAAGAGGAACAGTATCAACCATGATCTAATTAGAGGTACCAACCATGATCTAATGAGTGGAACAGAATCTGCAATGATCTAATAAGAGGTATCAACCATGATATAATTAGAAGTACAGAATGTACCATGATCTAATTAGAGGTACAGTATCTACCACGATCTAAGTAGAGGTACAGTATCTACCATGATCTAATGAGTGGAACAGAATCTACAATGATCTAATAAGAGGTATCAACCATGATATAATTAGAAGTACAGTATCAACCATGATCTAATTAGAGGTATCAACCAAGATCTAAGAGGTACAGTATCAACCATGATCTAACTAGAGGTACAGTATGTACCATGATCTAATTAGAGGTACATAATCTACCATGATCTAATTAGAGGTACAGTATCTACCATGATCTAACTAGAGGTACAGTATCAACCATGATCTAATAAGAGGAACAGTATCTACAAAGATCTAATTAGAGGTACAGTATCTACAATGATCTAAAAAGAGGTATCAACCTTGATCTTATTAGAAGTACAGTATCAGCCATGATCTAATTAGAGGTACAGTATCAACCATGATCTAATGAGAGGTATCAACCTTGATCTAATTAGAAGTACAGTATCAGCCATGATCTAACTAGAGGTACAGTATCTACCATGATCTAATTAAAGGTATCAACCATGATCTAATAAGAGGAACAGTGTCTACCATGATCTAATGAGTGGAACAGAATCTACAATGATCTAATAAGAGGTATCAACCATGATATAATTAGAAGTACAGTATCTACCATGATCTAATTAGAGGGTATCAACCAAGATCTAAGAGGTACAGTATCAACCATGATCTAACTAGAGGTACAGTATGTACCATGATCTAATAAGAGGAACAGAATCTACCATGATCTAATAAGAGGTATATTATTATCAAGATCTAATGAGAGGAACAGTATCTACCATGATCTAATTAGAGGTACAGTATCAACCATGATCTAAATAGAGGTACAGTATCTACCATGATCTAATTAAGAGGTACAGTATCTACCACGATCTAAGTAGAGGTACAGTATCAACCATGATCTAACTAGAGGTACAGTATCAACCATGATCTAATAAGATGAACAGTATCTACCATGATCTAATTAGAGGTACAGTATCAACCATGATCTAAATAGAGGTACAGTATCTACCATGATCTAATTAGAGGTAAAGTATCTACCATGATCTAAGTAGAGGTACAGTATCAACCATGATCTAACTAGAGGTACAGTATCAACCATGATCTAATAAGATGAAAAGTATCTACCATGATCTAATTAGAGGTACAGTATCAACCATGATCTAAATAGAGGTACAGTACCAACCATGATCTAATTAGAGGTACAGTATCAACCATGATCTAACTAGAGGTATAGTGTCTACCATGATCTAATTAGAGGTACAGTATCAACCATGATCTAATTAGAGGTACAGTATCAACCATGATCTAATGAGAGGTACAGTATGAACCATGATCTAAATAGAGGTACAGTATCTACCATGATCTAATACAAGGAATAGTATCTAGCATGATCTAATTAGAGGTACAGTATCTACCATGATCTAATTAGAGGTACAGTATCAACCATGATCTAACTAGAGGTACAGTATCTACCATGATCTAACTAGAGGTACAGTGTCTACCATGATCTAATAAGAGGAACAGAATCTACCATGATCTAATTAGAGGTACAGTATCAACCATGATCTAATAAGAGAAACAGTATCTACCATGATCTAATTAGAGGTACAGTATCAACCATGATCTAATTAGAGGTATCGACCGTGACCTAATTAGAGGTACAGTATCAACCACAATCTAACTAGAGGGACAGTATCTACCATGATATAATTAGAGGTAGGTCACCTAGCAATATTTAATAAAATATACCTACCATGATCTAGTTAGAGGTACATTATGCCATGATCTAATTAGAGGTACAGTATCTACCATGATCTAATGAGAGGAACAGTATCTACCATGATCTAATTAGAGGTAGAGCACCTAGCAATATTTAATAAAATATACCTACCATGATCTAGTTAGAGGTAAATTATGCCATGATCTAATTAGAGGTACAGTATCTACCATGATCTAATGAGAGGAACAGTATCTACCATGATCTAATTAGAGGTACAGTATCTACCATGATCTAATAAGAGGTACAGAATCTACCATGATCTAATTAGAGGTACCAGCCATGATCTAACTAGAGGTACAGTATCTACCATGATCTAATAAGAGGAACAGAATCTACCATGATCTAATTAGAGGTACCAACCATGATCTAATAAGAGGAACAGTATCTACAAAGATCTAATTAGAGGTACAGTATCTACAATGATCTAAAAAGAGGTATCAACCATGATCTTATTAGAAGTACAGTATCAGCCATGATCTAATTAGAGGTACAGTATCAACCATGATCTAATGAGAGGTATCAACCTTGATCTAATTAGAAGTACAGTATCAGCCATGATCTAATTAGAGGTACAGTATCTACCATGATCTAATTAGAGGTATCAACCATGATCTAATAAGAGGAACATTGTCTACCATGATCTAATGAGTGGAACAGAATCTACAATGATCTAATAAGAGGTATCAACCATGATATAATTAGAAGTACAGTATCTACCATGATCTAATTAGAGGTAAAGTATCTACCATGATCTAAGTAGAGGTACAGTATCAACCATGATCTAACTAGAGGTACAGTATCAACCATGATCTAATAAGATGAAAAGTATCTACCATGATCTAATTAGAGGTACAGTATCAACCATGATCTAATTAGAGGTACAGTATCAACCATGATCTAACTAGAGGTATAG
Organism: Brachymystax lenok tsinlingensis; assembly: GCA_030435695.1. Classification (NCBI taxonomy): domain Eukaryota; kingdom Metazoa; phylum Chordata; class Actinopteri; order Salmoniformes; family Salmonidae; genus Brachymystax; species Brachymystax lenok. The sequence goes on from CM059793.1 coordinate 113,932, forward strand.
TGTCTACCATGATCTAATTAGAGGTACAGTATCAACCATGATCTAATTAGAGGTACAGTATCAACCATGATCTAATGAGAGGTACAGTATAAACCATGATCTAAATAGAGGTACAGTATCTACCATGATCTAATACGAGGAATAGTATCTAGCATGATCTAATTAGAGGTACAGTATCTACCATGATCTAATTAGAGGTACAGTATCAACCATGATCTAACTAGAGGTACAGTATCTACCATGATCTAACTAGAGGTACAGTGTCTACCATGATCTAATAAGAGGAACAGAATCTACCATGATCTAATTAGAGGTACAGTATCTACCATGATCTAATGAGAGGAACAGTATCTACCATGATCGAATTAGAGGTAGAGCACCTAGCAATATTTAATAAAATATACCTACCATGATCTAGTTAGAGGTAAATTATGCCATGATCTAATTAGAGGTACAGTATCTACCATGATCTAATGAGAGGAACAGTATCTACCATGATCTAATTAGAGGTACAGTATCTACCATGATCTAATAAGAGAAACAGTATCTACCATGATCTAATTAGAGGTACAGCATCAACCATGATCTAATTAGAGGTATCGACCGTGACCTAATTAGAGGTACAGTATCAATCACAATCTAACTAGAGGGACAGTATCTACCATGATATAATTAGAGGTAGGTCACCTAGCAATATTTAATAAAATATACCTACCATGATCTAGTTAGAGGTACATTATGCCATGATCTAATTAGAGGTACAGTATCTACCATGATCTAATGAGAGGAACAGTATCTACCATGATATAATTAGAGGTAGAGCACCTAGCAATATTTAATAAAATATACCTACCATGATCTAGTTAGAGGTAAATTATGCCATGATCTAATTCGAGGTACAGTATCTACCATGATCTAATGAGAGGAACAGTATCTACCATGATCTAATTAGAGGTACAGTATCTACCATGATCTAATAAGAGGTACAGAATCTACCATGATCTAATTAGAGGTACCAGCCATGATCTAACTAGAGGTACAGTATCTACCATGATCTAATAAGAGGAACAGAATCTACCATGATCTAATTAGAGGTACCAACCATGATCTAATAAGAGGAACATAATCTACCATGATCTATTTAGAGGTACATTATCTACCATGATCTAATTAGAGTTCCAGTATCAACCATGATCTTATTAGAGGTACAGTATCAACCATGATCTAATTATATGTACAGTATCAACCATGATCTAATTAGAGGTACAGTATCAACCATGATCTAATTAGAGGTACAGTATCAACCATGATCTAACTAGAGGTATAGTGTCTACCATGATCTAATTAGAGGTACAGTATCAACCATGATCTAATTAGAGGTACAGTATCAACCATGATCTAACTAGAGGTACAGTATCTACCATGATCTAACTAGAGGTACAGTGTCTACCATGATCTAATAAGAGGAACAGAATCTACCATGATCTAATTAGAGGTACAGTATCAACCATGATCTAATAAGGGGAACAGTATCTACCATGATCTAATTAGAGGTACAGTATCAACCATGATCTAATTAGAGGTATCGACCGTGACCTAATTAGAGGTACAGTATCAACCACAATCTAACTAGAGGGACAGTATCTACCATGATATAATTAGAAGTAGAGCACCTAGCAATATTTAATAAAATATACCTACCATGATCTAGTTAGAGGTACATTATGCCATGATCTAATTAGAGGTACAGTATCTACCATGATCTAATGAGAGGAACAGTATCTACCATGATCTAATTAGAGGTAGAGCACCTAGCAATATTTAATAAAATATACCTACCATGATCTAGTTAGAGGTAAATTATGCCATGATCTAATTAGAGGTACAGTATCTACCATGATCTAATGAGAGGAACAGTATCTACCATGATCTAATTAGAGGTACAGTATCTACCATGATCTAATAAGAGGTACCGAATCTACCGTGATCTAATTAGAGGTACCAGCCATGATCTAACTAGAGGTACAGTATCTACCATGATCTAATAAGAGGAACAGAATCTACCATGATCTAATTAGAGGTATCAACCATGATCTAATAAGAGGAACATAATCTACCATGATCTATTTAGAGGTACATTATCTACCATGATCTAATTAGATTTCCAGTATCAACCATGATCTTATTAGAGGTACAGTATCAACCATGATCTAATTATATGTACAGTATCAACCATGATCTAATTAGAGGAACAGTACCTACCATGATCTAAGAGGTACATTATCTATCAAGATCTAATTAGAGGAACAGTAGTTACCACAATCTAACTAGAAGTACAGTATCTACCATGATCTAATGAGAGGAACAGAATCTACCATGATCTAATTAGAGGAACAGTATCTACCACAATCTAACTAGAAGTGCAGTATCTACCATGATCTAATGAGAGGCACAGAATCTACCATGATCTAATTAGAGGTACAGTATCTACAATGATCTAAAAAGAGGTATCAACCTTGATCTTATTAGAAGTACAGTATCTACCATGATCTAATTAGAGGTACAGTATCTACCATGATCTAGTTAGAGGTATCAACGATGATCTAATAAGAGGAACAGTATCTACCATGATCTAATGAGAGGAACAGAATCTACAAAGATCTAATAAGAGGTATAGTGTCTACCATCATCTAAGTAGAGGTACAGTATCAACCATGATCTAACTAGAGGTACAGAATCTACCATGATCTAATGAGAGGAACAGTATCTACCATGATCTAATTAGAGGTACAGTATCAACCATGATCTAAATAGAGGTACAGTATCTACCATGATCTAATTAGAGGTACAGTATCTACCACGATCTAAGCAGAGGTACAGTATCAACCATGATCTAACTAGAGGTACAGTATCAACCATGATCTAATAAGATGAAAAGTATCTACCATGATCTAATTAGAGGTACAGTATCAACCATGATCTAAATAGAGGTACAGTATCTACCATGATCTAATTAGAGGTATCAACCATGATCTAATAAGAGGAACAGTATCTACCATGATCTAATGAGTGGAACAGAATCTACAATGATCTAATAAGAGGTATCAACCATGATATAATTAGAAGTACAGTATCTACCATGATCTAATTAGAGGTATCAACCAAGTTCTAAGAGGTACAGTATCAACCATGATCTAACTAGAGGTACAGTATGTACCATGATCTAATAAGAGGAACAGAATCTACCATGATCTAATAAGAGGTACATTATTATCAAGATCTAATGAGAGGAACAGTATCTACCATGATCTAATTAGAGGTACAGTATCAACCATGATCTAATTAGAGGTACAGTATCAACCATGATCTAATGAGAGGTACAGTATAAATAATGATCTAATTAGAGGTACAGTATCTACCATGATCTAATGAGAGGAACAGTATTTACCATGATATAATTAGAGGTAGAGCACCTAGCAATATTTAATAAAATATACCTACCATGATCTAGTTAGAGGTAAATTATGCCATGATCTAATTAGAGGTACAGTATCTACCATGATCTAATGAGAGGAACAGTATCTACCATGATCTAATTAGAGGTACAGTATCAACCATGATCTAATAAGATGAAAAGTATCTACCATGATCTAATTAGAGGTACAGTATCAACCATGATCTAACTAGAGGTACAGTATCAACCATGATCTAAATAGAGGTACAGAATCTACCATGATCTAATTAGAGGTACCAGCCATGATCTAACTAGAGGTACAGTATCTACCATGATCTAATAAGAGGAACAGAATCTACCATGATCTAATTAGAGGTACCAACCATGATCTAATAAGAGGAACATAATCTACCATGATCTATTTAGAGGTACATTATCTACCATGATCTAATTAGAGTTCCAGTATCAACCATGATCTTATTAGAGGTACAGTATCAACCATGATCTAATTATATGTACAGTATCAACCATGATCTAATTAGAGGTACAGTACCAACCATGATCTAATTAGAGGTATCAACCATGATCTTATTAGAGGTACAGTATCAACCATGATCTAATTATATGTACAGTATCAACCATGATCTAACTAGATGTACAGTGTCTACCATGATCTAATAAGAGGAACAGAATCTACCATGATCTCATTAGAGGTATCAACCATGATCTAATTAGAGGTACCAACAATTATCTAATAAGAGGCAAATTATCTACCATGATCTAATTAGAGGTGCAGTATCTACCATTATCTAATTAGAGGTACATTACACCATGATCTAATTAGAGGTGCAGTATCAAATCAAATCAAATCAAATTTTATTTGTCACATACACATGGTTAGCAGATGTTAATGCGAGTGTAGCGAAATGCTTGTGCTTCTAGTTCCGACCATGCAGTAGTATCTAACAAGTAATCTAACAAATTCACAACAACTACCTTATACACACAAGAGTAAAGGAATGAATACGAGTATGTACATATAAATATATGGATGAGCGATGGCTGACCGGCATAGGCAAGATGCAGTAGATGGTATGGAGTACAGTATATACACATATATGAGATGAGTAATGTAGGATATGTAAACATTATATAAATGGCATTGTTTAAAGTGGCTAGTGATACATTATTTCATCCAATTATAATTATTAAAGTGGCTAGAGATTTGGGTCGATGACCGAGCGGCATAGGCAAGATACAGTAGATGGTTTAGAGTACAGTGTATACATTTGATATGAGTATGTCGGATACGTAAACATTATATACAAAATTGTTTAAAGTGGCTAGTGATACATTTGTTACGTCCAATTCCTATGTATAAAGTGGCTAGAGATTTAAGTCAGTATGTTGGCAGCAGCCACTCAATGTTAGTGATGGCTGTTTAACAGTCTGATGGCCTTGAGGTAGAAGCTGTTTTTCAGTCTCTCGGTCCCAGCTTTGATGCACCTGTACTGACCTCGCCTTCTGGATGATAGCGGGGTGAACAGGCAGTGGCTCGGGTGGTTGTTGTCCTTGATGATCTTTTGGCCTTTCTGTGACATCGGGTGGTGTAGGTGTCCTGGAGGGCAGGTAGTTTAACCCGGTGATGCGTTGTGCAGTCCTCACTACCCTCTGGAGAGCCTTACGGTTGTGGGCGGAGCAGTTGCCGTACCAGGCGGTGATACAGCCCGACAGGATGCTCTCGATTGTGCATCTGTAAAAGTTTGTGAGTGATTTTGGTGACAAGCCAAATTTCTTCAGCCTCCTGAGGTTGAAGAGGCGCTGTTGCGCCTTCTTTACCACGCTGTCTGTGTGGGTGGACCAATTCAGTTTGTCCGTGATGTGTACGCCGAGGAACTTAAAACTTTCCACCTTCTCCACTACTGTCCCCTCGATGTGGATAGGGGTGCTCCCTCTCCTGTTTCCTGAAGTCCACGATCATCTCCTTTGTTTTGTTGACATTGAGTGAGAGGTTATTTTCCTGACACCACACTCCGAGGGCCCTCACCTCCTCTCTGTAGGCCGTCTCGTCGTTGTTGGTAATCAAGCCTACCACTGTAGTGTCGTCAGCAAACTTGATGATTGAGTTGGATGCGTGCTTGGCCACGCAGTCATGGGTAAACAGGGAGTACAGGAGAGGGCTGAGAACGCACCTTGTGGGGCCCCAGTGTTGAGGATCAGCGGGGTGGAGATGTTGTTTCCTACCCTCACCACCTGGGACCGGCCCGTCAGGAAGTCCAGGACCCAGTTGCACAGGGCTGGAGTCGAGACCCAGGGTCTCGAGCTTAATGACGAGCTTGGAGGGAACTATGGTGTTAAATGCTGAGCTGTAGTCGATGAACAGCATTCTTACATAAGTATTCCTCTTGTCCAGATGGGTTAGGGCAGTATGCAGTGTGATTGCGATTGCGTCGTCTGTGGACCTATTGGGACGGTAAGCAAATTGGAGTGGGTCCAGGGTGTCTGGCAGGATGGAGGTGATATGATCCTTGACTAATCTCTCAAAGCACTTCATGATGACGGAAGTGAGTGCTACGGGGCGATAGTCATTTAGCTCAGTCACCTTAGCTTTCTTGGGAACAGGAACAATGGTGGCCCTCTTGAAGCATGTGGGAACAGCAGACTGGGATAGGGACTGATTGAATATGTCCGTAAACACACCAGCCAGCTGGTCTGCGCATGCTCTGAGGACACGCCAGGATGCCATCTGGGCGGCAGCCTTGCGAGGGTTAACACATTTAAATGTTTTTCTCACATTGGCTGCGGTGAAGGTGAGCCCGCAGGTTTTGGTAGCGGGCCGTGTCGGTGGCACTGTATTGTCCTCAAAGCGAGCAAAGAAGTTGTTTAGTTTGTCTGGGAGCAGGACGCGTCATGGTCCGCGACGGGGCTGGTTTTCTTTGTAGTCCGTGATTGACTGTAGACCCTGCCACATTCCTCTTGTGTCTGAGCCATTGAATTGTGACTCTACTTTGTCTCTATATTGACGCTAGCTTGTTTGATTGCCTTGCGGAGGGAGTAGCTGCACTGTTTGTATTCAGTCATGTTTCCGGTAGCCTTTACCTGGTTAAAGCAGTGGTTCGCGCTTTCAGTTTTGCGCGAATGCTGCCATCAATCCATGGTTTCTGGTTGGGGAAGGTTTTGATATTTGCTATGGGTACAACATCACCAATGCATTTGCTAATAAACTCGCTCACCGAATCAGCGTATACATCAATGTTGTTGTCAGATGCTATCCGGAACATATCCCAGTCCACGTGCTCGAAGCAATCTTGCAGCATGGAATCAGATAACAAAATGGAGTCATGGTCAGACTTGCCGAAAGGAGGGCGGAGAATAGCCTTGTATGCATCACGGAAGTTGGAATAACAGTGGTCCAGGATTTTACCAGCCCGGGTGGCACATTCGATATGCTGGTAAAATTTCGGGAGCCTTGTTCTTAAATTAGCCTTATTAAAATCCCCAGCCACAATAAATGCAGCCTCAGGATATGTGGTTTCCAGTTTACATAGAGTCCGATGAATTTCTTTCAGTGCCGTCGATGTATTAGCTTGAGGGGGGATGTACACGGCTGTGATTATAATCGAGGAGAATTCTCTTGGTAGATAATGCGGTCGGCATTTGATTGTAAGGAATTCTATGTCAGGTGAACAAAAGGACTTGAGTTCCTGTATGTTGTTATGATCACACCACGTCTCGTTAATCATAAGACACACACCCCCGCCCTTCTTCTTACCAGAAGTTTGTTTCTGTCGGCGCGATGCGTGGAGAAACCAGGTGGCTGTACCGACTCCGATAACGTGTCCTGAGTGAGCCATGTTTCCGTGAAGCAAAGAACGTTGCAGTCTCGAATGTCTCTCTGAAAGGCAACCCTCGATCGGATTTCGTCTACTTTGTTGTCAAGAGACTGTACATTGGCGATTAAAATACTCGGGAGAGGTGCACGATGCGCCCGTCGACGTAGCTTGACCAAAAGACCGGCGCGTTTCCCTCTTCTCCGGCGCCGTTGTTTTGAGTAGCCACGTGCTATCCAGTCTGTTGTTGTGTTTGGGTTAACGAAAGGAGAATCCTCTTTGGGAAAGTCGTATTCCTGGTCGTAATGTTGGTAAGTTGACGTTGCTCTTATATCCAATAGTTCCTCCCGGTTGTATGTAATAAAACTTAATATTTTCCGGGGTAACAATGTAAGAAGTAATACATAAAAAAAACAAAATACTGCATGGTTTCCTGAGAACGTGAAGCGAGGCTGCCATCTCTGTCGGCGCGGAAGTATCAAACCATGATACGTTGCTCTTATATCCAATAGTTCCTCCCGGTTGTATGTAATAAAACTTAATATTTTCCGGGGTAACAATGTAAGAAGTAATACATAAAAAAAACAAAATACTGCATGGTTTCCTGAGAACGTGAAGCGAGGCTGCCATCTCTGTCGGCGCCGGAAGTATCAAACCATGATACGTTGCTCTTATATCCAATAGTTCCTCCCGGTTGTATGTAATAAAACTTAATATTTTCCGGGGTAACAATGTAAGAAGTAATACATAAAAAAACAAAATACTGCATGGTTTCCTGAGAACGTGAAGCGAGGCTGCCATCTCTGTCGGCGCCGGAAGTATCTACCATGATATAACAAGGTACATAATCTACCATGATGTAATTAGAGGAACAGTACCTACCATGATCTAAGAGGTACATTATCTATCAAGATCTAATTAGAGGAACATTAGTTACCACAATCTAACTAGAAATACAGTATCTACCATGATCTAATGAGAGGAACAGAATCTACCATGATCTAATTAGAGGAACAGTATCTACCACAATCTAACTAGAAGTGCAGTATCTACCATGATCTAATGAGAGGCACATAATCTACCATGATCTAATTAGAGGTACAGTATCTACAATGATCTAAAAAGACGTATCAACCTTGATCTTATTAGAAGTACAGTATCAGCCATGATCTAATTAGAGGTACAGTATCTACCATGATCTAGTTAGAGGTATCAACGATGATCTAATAAGAGGAACAGTATCTACCATGATCTAATGAGAGGAACAGAATCTACAAAGATCTAATAAGAGGTATAGTGTCTACCATCATCTAAGTAGAGGTACAGTATCAACCATGATCTAACTAGAGGTACAGAATCTACCATGATCTAATGAGAGGAACAGTATCTACCATGATCTAATTAGAGGTACAGTATCAACCATGATCTAAATAGAGGTACAGTATCTACCATGATCTAATTAGAGGTACAGTATCTACCACGATCTAAGCAGAGCTACAGTATCAACCATGATCTAACTAGAGGTACAGTATCAACCATGATCTAATAAGATGAAAAGTATCTACCATGATCTAATTAGAGGTACAGTATCAACCATGATCTAAATAGAGGTACAGTACCAACCATGATCTAATTAGAGGTACAGTATCAACCATGATCTAATTAGAGGTACAGTATAAACAATGATCTAACTAGAGGTACAGTATAAACCATGATCTAATTAGAGGTACAGTATCAACCATGATCTAATTAGAGGTACAGTATCAACCATGATCTAATGAGAGGTACAGTATAAACCATGATCTAAATAGAGGTACAGTATCTACCATGATCTAATACGAGGAATAGTATCAAGCATGATCTAATTAGAGGTACAGTATCTACCATGATCTAATTAGAGGTACAGTATTAAACATGATCTAACTAGAGGTACAGTATCTACCATGATCTAATAAGAGGTACAGTATCAACCATGATCTAATAAGAGGAACAGTATCTACAAAGATCTAATTAGAGGTACAGTATCTACAATGATCTAAAAAGAGGTATCAACCTTGATCTTATTAGAAGTACAGTATCAGCCATGATCTAATTAGAGGTACAGTATCTACCATGATCTAATTAGAGGTATCAACCATGATCTAATAAGAGGAACAGTATCTACCATGATCTAATGAGTGGAACAGAATCTACAATGATCTAATAAGAGGTATCAACCATGATATAATTAGAAGTACAGTATCTACCATGATCTAATTAGAGGTATCAACCAAGATCTAAGAGGTAGAGTATCAACCATGATCTAACTAGAGGTACAGTATGTACCATGATCTAATAAGAGGAACAGAATCTACCATGATCTAATAAGAGGTACACTATTATCAAGATCTAATGAGAGGAACAGTATCTACCATGATCTAATTAGAGGTACAGTATCAAACATGATCTAACTAGAGGTACAGTATCTACCATGATCTAACTAGAGGTACAGTGTCTACCATGATCTAATAAGAGGAACATAATCTACCATGATCTAATTAGAGGTACAGTATCAACCATGATCTAATAAGAGGAACAGTATCTACAAAGATCTAATTAGAGGTACAGTATAAACCATGATCTAATTAGAGGTACAGTATCAACCATGATCTAATAAGAGGAACAGTATCTACAAAGATCTAATTAGAGGTACAGTATCTACAATGATCTAAAAAGAGGTATCAACCTTGATCTTATTAGAAGTACAGTATCAGCCATGATCTAATTAGAGGTACAGCATCTACCATGATCTAATTAGAGGTATCAACCATGATTTAATAAGAGGAACAGTATCTACCATGATCTAATGAGTGGAACAGAATCTACAATGATCTAATAAGAGGTATCAACCATGATGTAATTAGAAGTACAGTATCTACCATGATCTAATTAGAGGTATCAACAAAGATCTAAGAGGTACAGTATCAACCATGATCTAACTAGAGGTACAGTATGTACCATGATCTAATAAGAGGAACAGAATCTACCATGATCTAATAAGAGGTACACTATTATCAAGATCTAATGAGAGGAACAGTATCTACCATGATCTAATTAGAGGTACAGTATCAACCATGATCTAATTAGAGGTACAGTATCAACCATGATCTAATGAGAGGTACAGTATAAACCATGATCTAAATAGAGGTACAGAATCTACCATGATCTAATACGAGGAATAGTATCTACCATGATCTAATTAGAGGTACAGTATCAACCATGATCTAACTAGAGGTACAGTATCTACCATGATCTAACTAGAGGTACAGTGTCTACCATGATCTAATACGAGGAACATAATCTACCATGATCTAATTAGAGGTACAGTATCAACCATGATCTAAAAAGAGGAACAGTATCTACCATGATCTAATTAGAGGTACAGTATCAACCATGATCTAAAAAGAGGAACAGTATCTACAAAGATCTAATTAGATGTACAGTATCTACAATGATCTAATAAGAGGAACAGTATCTACAAAGATCTAATTAGAGGTACAGTATCTACAATGATCTAAAAAGAGGTATCAACCTTGATCTTATTAGAAGTACAGTATCAGCCATGATCTAATTAGAGGTACAGTATCAACCATGATCTAATGAGAGGTATCAACCTTGATCTAATTAGAAGTACAGTATCAGCCATGATCTAATTAGAGGTACAGTATCTACCATGATCTAATTAGAGGTATCAACCATGATCTAATAAGAGGAACAGTATCTACCATGATCTAATGAGTGGAACAGAATCTACAATGATCTAATAAGAGGTATCAACCATGATATAATTAGAAGTACAGTATCTCCCATGATCTAATTAGAGGTATCAACCAAGATCTAAGAGGTACAGTATCAACCATGATCTAACTAGAGGTACAGTATGTACCATGATCTAATAAGAGGAACAGAATCTACCATGATCTAATAAGAGGTACATTATTATCAAGATCTAATGAGAGGAACAGTATCTACCATGATCTAATTAGAGGTACAGTATCTACCATGATCTAAATAGAGGTACAGTATCTACCATGATCTAATTAGAGGTACAGTATCTACCACGATCTAAGTAGAGTTACAGTATCAACCATGATCTAACTAGAGGTACAGTATCAACCATGATCTAATAAGATGAACAGTATCTACCATGATCTAATTAGAGGTACAGTATCAACCATGATCTAAATAGAGGTACAGTATCTACCATGATCTAATTAGAGGTAAAGTATCTACCATGATCTAAGTAGAGGTACAGTATCAACCATGATCTAACTAGAGGTACAGTATCAACCATGATCTAATAAGATGAAAAGTATCTACCATGATCTAATTAGAGGTACAGTATCAACCATGATCTAAATAGAGGTACAGTACCAACCATGATCTAATTAGAGGTACAGTATAAACAATGATCAAACTAGAGGTATAGTGTCTACCATGATCTAACTAGAGGTACAGTATCAACCATGATCTAATTAGAGGTACAGTATCAACCATGATCTAACTAGAGGTATAGTGTCTACCATGATCTAATTAGAGGTACAGTATCAACCATGATCTAATTAGAGGTACAGTATCAACCATGATCTATTGAGAGGTACAGTATAAACCATGATCTAAATAGAGGTACAGTATCTACCATGATCTAATACGAGGAATAGTATCTAGCATGATCTAATTAGAGGTACAGTATCTACCATGATCTAATTAGAGGTACAGTATCAACCATGATCTAACTAGAGGTACAGTATCTACCATGATCTAACTAGAGGTACAGTGTCTACCATGATCTAATTAGAGGTACAGTATCAACAATGATCTAATAAGAGAAACAGTATCTACCATGATCTAATTAGAGGTACAGTATCAACCATGATCTAATTAGAGGTATCGACCGTGACCTAATTAGAGGTACAGTATCAACCACAATCTAACTAGAGGGACAGTATCTACCATGATATAATTAGAGGTAGAGCACCTAGCAATATTTAATAAAATATACCTACCATGATCTAGTTAGAGGTACATTATGCCATGATCTAATTAGAGGTACAGTATCTACCATGATCTAATGAGAGGAACAGTATCTACCATGATATAATTAGAGGTAGAGAACCTAGCAACATTTAATAAAATATACCTACCATGATCTAGTTAGAGGTAAATTATGCCATGATCTAATTAGAGGTACAGTATCTACCATGATCTAATGAGAGGAACAGTATCTACCATGATCTAATTAGAGGTACAGTATCTACCATGATCTAATAAGAGGTACAGAATCTACCATGATCTAATTAGAGGTACCAGCCATGATCTAACTAGAGGTACAGTATCTACCATGATCTAATAAGAGGAACAGAATCTACCATGATCTAATTAGAGGTACCAACCATGATCTAATAAGAGGAACATAATCTACCATGATCTATTTAGAGGTACATTATCTACCATGATCTAATTAGAGTTCCAGTATCAACCATGATCTTATTAGAGGAACAGTATCAACCATGATCTAATTATATGTACAGTATCAACCATGATCTAATTAGAGGTACAGTACCAACCATGATCTAATTAGAGGTATCAACCATGATCTTATTAGAGGTACAGTATCAACCATGATCTAATTATATGTACAGTATCAACCATGATCTAACTAGAGGTACAGTATCAACCATGATCTAATTAGAGGTACAGTACCAACCATGATCTAATTAGAGGTACCAACCATTATCTAATAAGAGGCAAATTATCTACCATGATCTAATTAGAGGTGCAGTATCTACCATTATCTAATTAGAGGTACATTACACCATGATCTAATTAGAGGTGCAGTATCTACCATGATATAACAAGGTACATAATCTACCATGATGTAATTAGAGGAACAGTATCTACCATGATCTAATTAGAGGTACAGTATCTACCATGATCTAATGAGAGGAACAGAATCTACCATGATCTAATTAGAGGAACAGTATCTACCACAATCTAACTAGAAGTACAGTATCTACCATGATCTAATGAGGCACAGAATCTACCATGATCTAATTAGAGGTACAGTATCTACAATGATCTAAAAAGAGGTATCAACCTTGATCTTATTAGAAGTACAGTATCAGCCATGATCTAGTTAGAGGTATCAACGATGATCTAATAAGAGGAACAGTATCTACCATGATCTAATGAGAGGAACAGAATCTACAATGATCTAATAAGAGGTATAGTGTCTACCATGATCTAAGTAGAGGTACAGTATCTACCACGATCTAAGCAGAGGTACAGTATCAACCATGATCTAACTAGAGGTACAGTATCAACCATGATCTAATAAGATGAAAAGTATCTACCATGATCTAATTAGAGGTACAGTATCAACCATGATCTAAATAGAGGTACAGTACCAACCATGATCTAATTAGAGGTACAGAATCTACCATGATCTAATGAGAGGAACAGTATCAACTATGATCTAACTAGAGGTACAGTACGTTCCATGATCTAATAAGAGGAACAGAATCTACCATGATCTTATTAGAGGTACAGTATCAACCATGATCTAAATAGAGGTACAGTATCTACCATGATCTAATAAGAGGTACAGTATCTACCATGATCTAAATAGAGGTACAGTATCTACCATGATCTAATAAGAGGTACAGTATCTACCAAGATCTAATGAGAGGAGCATAATCTACAATGATCTAATAAGAGGTATCAACCTTGATCTAATTAGAAGTACAGTATCAGCCATGATCTAATTAGAGGTACAGTATCTACCATGATCTAATTAGAGGTATCAACCATGATCTAATAAGAGGAACAGTATCTACCATGATCTAATGAGAGGAACAGAATCTACAATGATCTAATAAGAGGTATCTACCATGATATAATTAGAGGTACAGTATCTACCATGATCTAATTAGAGGTATCAACCAAGATGTAAGAGGTACAGTATCAACCATGATCTAACTAGAGGTACAGAATCTACCATGATCTAATGAGAGAAACAGTATCTACCATGATCTAAATAGAGGTACAGTATCAACCATGATCTAATAAGAGGTACAGTATCTACCATGATCTAATAAGAGGTATCAACCATGATCTAATAAGAGGAACAGTATCTACCATGTTCTAATGAGAGGAACAGAATCTACAATGATCTAACAAGAGGTATCAACCATGATATAATTACAGGTACAGTATCTACCATGATCTAATTAGAGGTATCAACCAAGATCTAATTAGAGGTACAGTATCAACCATGATCTAACTAGAGGTACAGAATCTACCCTGATCTAATGAGAGGATCAGTATCTACCATGATCTAATTAGAGGTACAGTATCTACCACGATCTAAGTAGAGGTACAGTATCAACCATGATCTAACTAGAGGTACAGAATCTACCATGATCTAAGTAGAGGAACAGTATCTACCATGATCTAAATAGAGGTACAGTATCAACCATGATCTAACTAGAGGTACAGAATCTACCATGATCTAATGAGAGGAACAGTATCAACCATGATCTAACTAGAGGTACAGTATGTACCATGATCTAATAAGAGGAACAGAATCTACCATGATCTAATAAGAGGTACATTATTATCAAGATCTAATGAGAGGAACAGTATCTACCATGATCTAATTCGAGGTACAGTATCAACCATGATCTAACTAGAGGTACAGTATGTACCATGATCTAATAAGAGGAATAGTATCTAGCATGATCTAATTAGAGGTACAGTATCTACCATGATCTAACTAGAGGTACAGTATCTACCATGATCTAATTCGAGGTACAGTATCAACCATGATCTAACTAGAGGTACAGTATGTACCACGATCTAATAAGAGGAACAGAATCTACCATGATCTAATGAGAGGTACAGTATCAACCATGATCTAAATAGAGGTACAGTATCTACCATGATCTAATAAGAGGAAGAGTATCTAGCATGATCTAATTAGAGGTACAGTATCTACCATGATCTAACTAGAGGTACAGTATCTACCATGATCTAAATAGAGGTACAGTGTCTAACAAGATCTAATAAGAGGAAGAGAATCTACCATGATCTGACTAGAGGTACCAACCATGATCTAATAAGAGGAACAGTATCTACCATGATCTAATTAGAGGAACAGTATCTACCACAATCTAACTAGAAGTACAGTATCTACCATGATCTAATAAGAGGTATAGTGTCTACCATGATCTAATTAGAGGTACAGTATGAACCATGATCTAATGAGAGGTACAGTATCAACCATGATCTAAATAGAGGTACAGTATCTACCATGATCTAAGAGGATGAGTATCTACCATGATCTAACTAGAGGTACAGTGTCTAACAAGATCTAATAAGAGGAAGATAATCTACCATGATCTGACTAGAGGTACCAACCATGATCTAATAAGAGGAACAGTATCTACCATGATCTAATTAGAGGAACAGTATCTACCATGATCTAATTAGAGGTACAGTATCTACCACGATCTAAGTAGAGGTACAGTATCAACCATGATCTAACTAGAGGTACAGAATCTACCATGATCTAAGTAGAGGAACAGTATCTACCATGATCTAAATAGAGGTACAGTATCAACCATGATCTAACTAGAGGTACAGAATCTACCATGATCTAATGAGAGGAACAGTATCAACCATGATCTAACTAGAGGTACAGTATGTACCATGATCTAATAAGAGGAACAGAATCTACCATGATCTAATAAGAGGTACATTATTATCAAGATCTAATGAGAGGAACAGTATCTACCATGATCTAATTCGAGGTACAGTATCAACCATGATCTAACTAGAGGTACAGTATGTACCATGATCTAATAAGAGGAATAGTATCTAGCATGATCTAATTAGAGGTACAGTATCTACCATGATCTAACTAGAGGTACAGTATCTACCATGATCTAATTCAGGTACAGTATCAACCATGATCTAACTAGAGGTACAGTATGTACCATGATCTAATAAGAGGAACAGAATCTACCATGATCTAATGAGAGGTACAGTATCAACCATGATCTAAATAGAGGTACAGTATCTACCATGATCTAATAAGAGGAAGAGTATCTAGCATGATCTAATTAGAGGTACAGTATCTACCATGATCTAACTAGAGGTACAGTATCTACCATGATCTAAATAGAGGTACAGTGTCTAACAAGATCTAATAAGAGGAAGAGAATCTACCATGATCTGACTAGAGGTACCAACCATGATCTAATAAGAGGAACAGTATCTACCATGATCTAATTAGAGGAACAGTATCTACCACAATCTAACTAGAAGTACAGTATCTACCATGATCTAATGAGGCACAGAATCTACCATGATCTAATTAGAGGTACAGTATCTACAATGATCTAAAAAGAGGTATCAACCTTGATCTTATTAGAAGTACAGTATCAGCCATGATCTAGTTAGAGGTATCAACGATGATCTAATAAGAGGAACAGTATCTACCATGATCTAATGAGAGGAACAGAATCTACAATGATCTAATAAGAGGTATAGTGTCTACCATGATCTAAGTAGAGGTACAGTATCTACCACGATCTAAGCAGAGGTACAGTATCAACCATGATCTAACTAGAGGTACAGTATCAACCATGATCTAATAAGATGAAAAGTATCTACCATGATCTAATTAGAGGTACAGTATCAACCATGATCTAAATAGAGGTACAGTACCAACCATGATCTAATTAGAGGTACAGAATCTACCATGATCTAATGAGAGGAACAGTATCAACTATGATCTAACTAGAGGTACAGTACGTTCCATGATCTAATAAGAGGAACAGAATCTACCATGATCTTATTAGAGGTACAGTATCAGCCATGATCTAATTAGAGGTACAGTATCTACCATGATCTAATTAGAGGTATCAACCATGATCTAATAAGAGGAACAGTATCTACCATGATCTAATGAGAGGAACAGAATCTACAATGATCTAATAAGAGGTATCTACCATGATATAATTAGAGGTACAGTATCTACCATGATCTAATTAGAGGTATCAACCAAGATGTAAGAGGTACAGTATCAACCATGATCTAACTAGAGGTACAGAATCTACCATGATCTAATGAGAGAAACAGTATCTACCATGATCTAAATAGAGGTACAGTATCTACCATGATCTAAATAGAGGTACAGTATCAACCATGATCTAATAAGAGGTATCAACCATGATCTAATAAGAGGAACAGTATCTACCATGTTCTAATGAGAGGAACAGAATCTACAATGATCTAACAAGAGGTATCAACCATGATATAATTACAGGTACAGTATCTACCATGATCTAATTAGAGGTATCAACCAAGATCTAATTAGAGGTACAGTATCAACCATGATCTAACTAGAGGTACAGAATCTACCCTGATCTAATGAGAGGATCAGTATCTACCATGATCTAATTAGAGGTACAGTATCTACCACGATCTAAGTAGAGGTACAGTATCAACCATGATCTAACTAGAGGTACAGAATCTACCATGATCTAAGTAGAGGAACAGTATCTACCATGATCTAAATAGAGGTACAGTATCAACCATGATCTAACTAGAGGTACAGAATCTACCATGATCTAATGAGAGGAACAGTATCAACCATGATCTAACTAGAGGTACAGTATGTACCATGATCTAATAAGAGGAACAGAATCTACCATGATCTAATAAGAGGTACATTATTATCAAGATCTAATGAGAGGAACAGTATCTACCATGATCTAATTCGAGGTACAGTATCAACCATGATCTAACTAGAGGTACAGTATGTACCATGATCTAATAAGAGGAATAGTATCTAGCATGATCTAATTAGAGGTACAGTATCTACCATGATCTAACTAGAGGTACAGTATCTACCATGATCTAATTCGAGGTACAGTATCAACCATGATCTAACTAGAGGTACAGTATGTACCATGATCTAATAAGAGGAACAGAATCTACCATGATCTAATGAGAGGTACAGTATCAACCATGATCTAAATAGAGGTACAGTATCTACCATGATCTAATAAGAGGAAGAGTATCTAGCATGATCTAATTAGAGGTACAGTATCTACCATGATCTAACTAGAGGTACAGTATCTACCATGATCTAAATAGAGGTACAGTGTCTAACAAGATCTAATAAGAGGAAGAGAATCTACCATGATCTGACTAGAGGTACCAACCATGATCTAATAAGAGGAACAGTATCTACCATGATCTAATTAGAGGAACAGTATCTACCACAATCTAACTAGAAGTACAGTATCTACCATGATCTAATAAGAGGTATAGTGTCTACCATGATCTAATTAGAGGTACAGTATGAACCATGATCTAATGAGAGGTACAGTATCAACCATGATCTAAATAGAGGTACAGTATCTACCATGATCTAAGAGGATGAGTATCTACCATGATCTAACTAGAGGTACAGTGTCTAACAAGATCTAATAAGAGGAAGATAATCTACCATGATCTGACTAGAGGTACCAACCATGATCTAATAAGAGGAACAGTATCTACCATGATCTAATTAGAGGAACAGTATCTACCATGATCTAATTAGAGGTACAGTATCTACCACGATCTAAGTAGAGGTACAGTATCAACCATGATCTAACTAGAGGTACAGAATCTACCATGATCTAAGTAGAGGAACAGTATCTACCATGATCTAAATAGAGGTACAGTATCAACCATGATCTAACTAGAGGTACAGAATCTACCATGATCTAATGAGAGGAACAGTATCAACCATGATCTAACTAGAGGTACAGTATGTACCATGATCTAATAAGAGGAACAGAATCTACCATGATCTAATAAGAGGTACATTATTATCAAGATCTAATGAGAGGAACAGTATCTACCATGATCTAATTCGAGGTACAGTATCAACCATGATCTAACTAGAGGTACAGTATGTACCATGATCTAATAAGAGGAATAGTATCTAGCATGATCTAATTAGAGGTACAGTATCTACCATGATCTAACTAGAGGTACAGTATCTACCATGATCTAATTCGAGGTACAGTATCAACCATGATCTAACTAGAGGTACAGTATGTACCATGATCTAATAAGAGGAACAGAATCTACCATGATCTAATGAGAGGTACAGTATCAACCATGATCTAAATAGAGGTACAGTATCTACCATGATCTAATAAGAGGAAGAGTATCTAGCATGATCTAATTAGAGGTACAGTATCTACCATGATCTAACTAGAGGTACAGTATCTACCATGATCTAAATAGAGGTACAGTGTCTAACAAGATCTAATAAGAGGAAGAGAATCTACCATGATCTGACTAGAGGTACCAACCATGATCTAATAAGAGGAACAGTATCTACCATGATCTAATTAGAGGAACAGTATCTACCACAATCTAACTAGAAGTACAGTATCTACCATGATCTAATAAGAGGTATAGTGTCTACCATGATCTAATTAGAGGTACAGTATGAACCATGATCTAATGAGAGGTACAGTATCAACCATGATCTAAATAGAGGTACAGTATCTACCATGATCTAAGAGGATGAGTATCTACCATGATCTAACTAGAGGTACAGTGTCTAACAAGATCTAATAAGAGGAAGATAATCTACCATGATCTGACTAGAGGTACCAACCATGATCTAATAAGAGGAACAGTATCTACCATGATCTAATTAGAGGAACAGTATCTACCATGATCTAATTAGAGGTACAGTATCTACCACGATCTAAGTAGAGGTACAGTATCAACCATGATCTAACTAGAGGTACAGAATCTACCATGATCTAAGTAGAGGAACAGTATATACCATGATCTAAATAGAGGTACAGTATCAACCATGATCTAACTAGAGGTACAGAATCTACCATGATCTAATGAGAGGAACAGTATCAACCATGATCTAACTAGAGGTACAGTATGTACCATGATCTAATAAGAGGAACAGAATCTACCATGATCTAATAAGAGGTACATTATTATCAAGATCTAATTAGAGGAACAGTATCTACCATGATCTAATTCGAGGTACAGTATCAACCATGATCTAACTAGAGGTACAGTATGTACCATGATCTAATAAGAGGAATAGTATCTAGCATGATCTAATTAGAGGTACAGTATCTACCATGATCTAACTAGAGGTACAGTATCTACCATGATCTAATTCGAGGTACAGTATCAACCATGATCTAACTAGAGGTACAGTATGTACCATGATCTAATAAGAGGAACAGAATCTACCATGATCTAAATAGAGGTACAGTATCAACCATGATCTAACTAGAGGTACAGAATCTACCATGATCTAATGAGAGGAACAGTATCAACCATGATCTAACTAGAGGTACAGTATGTACCATGATCTAATAAGAGGAACAGAATCTACCATGATCTAATAAGAGGTACATTATTATCAAGATCTAATGAGAGGAACAGTATCTACCATGATCTAATTAGAGGTACAGTATCAACCATGATCTAAATAGAGGTACAGTATCTACCATTATCTAATAAGAGGTACAGTATCTACCATGATCTAATGAGAGGAGCATAATCTACAATGATCTAATAAGAGGTATCAACCTTGATCTAATTAGAAGTACAGTATCAGCCATGATCTAATTAGAGGTACTGTATCTACCATGATCTAATTAGAGGTATCAACCATGATCTAATTAGAAGTACAGTATCAGCCATGATCTAATTAGAGGTACAGTATCAACCATGATCTAACTAGAGGTACAGAATCTACCATGATCTAATGAGAGGAACAGTATCTACCATGATCTAAATAGAGGTACAGTATCAACCATGATCTAATAAGATGAACAGTATCTACCATGATCTGATAGGAACAGAATCAACCATGATCTAATTAGAGGAACAGTATCTACCATGATCTAATAAGAGGTACAGTATCTACCATGATCTAATAAGAGGTATCAACCATGATCTAATAAGAGGAACAGTATCTACCAAGTTCTAATGAGAGGAACAGAATCTACAATGATCTAACAAGAGGTATCAACCATGATATAATTACAGGTACAGTATCTACCATGATCTAATTAGAGGTATCAACCAAGATCTAATTAGAGGTACAGTATCAACCATGATCTAACTAGAGGTACAGAATCTACCCTGATCTAATGAGAGGATCAGTATCTACCACAATCTAAGTAGAGGTACAGTATCAAACATGATCTAACTAGAGGTACAGAATCTACCATGATCTAACTAGAGGTACAGTATCTACCATGATCTAACTAGAGGTACAGTGTCTAACAAGATCTAATAAGAGGAAGAGAATCTACCATGATCTGACTAGAGGTACCAACCATGATCTAATAAGAGGAACAGTATCTACCATGATCTAATTAGAGGAACAGTATCTACCATGATCTAATTAGAGGTACAGTATCTACCACGATCTAAGTAGAGGTACAGTATCAACCATGATCTAACTAGAGGTACAGAATCTACCATGATCTAAGTAGAGGAACAGTATCTACCATGATCTAAATAGAGGTACAGTATCAACCATGATCTAACTAGAGGTACAGAATCTACCATGATCTAATGAGAGGAACAGTATCAACCATGATCTAACTAGAGTTACAGTATGTACCATGATCTAATAAGAGGAACAGAATCTACCATGATCTAATAAGAGGTACATTATTATCAAGATCTAATGAGAAGAACAGTATCTACCATGATCTAATTCGAGGTACAGTATCAACCATGATCTAACTAGAGGTACAGTATGTACCATGATCTAATAAGAGGAACAGAATCTACCATGATCTAATTAGAGGTACAGTATCAACCATGATCTAACTAGAGGTATAGTGTCTACCATGATCTAATTAGAGGTACAGTATGAACCATGATCTAATGAGAGGTACAGTATCAACCATGATCTAAATAGAGGTACAGTATCTACCATGATCTAATAAGAGGAAGAGTATCTAGCATGATCTAATTAGAGGTACAGTATCTACCATGATCTAACTAGAGGTACAGTATCTACCATGATCTCAATAGAGGTACAGTGTCTAACAAGATCTAATAAGAGGAAGAGAATCTACCATGATCTGACTAGAGGTACCAACCATGATCTAATAAGAGGAACAGTATCTACCATGATCTAATTAGAGGAACAGTATCTACCACAATCTAACTAGAAGTACAGTATCTACCATGATCTAATACGAGGTATAGTGTCTACCATGATCTAATTAGAGGTACATTATGAACCATGATCTAATGAGAGGTACAGTATCAACCATGATCTAAATAGAGGTACAGTATCTACCATGATCTAATAAGAGGAAGAGTATCTAGCATGATCTAATTAGAGGTACAGTATCTACCATGATCTAACTAGAGGTACAGTATCTACCATGATCTAACTAGAGGTACAGTGTCTAACAAGATGTAATAAGAGGAAGAGAATCTACCATGATCTGACTAGAGGTACCAACCATGATCTAATAAGAGGAACAGTATCTACCATGATCTAATTAGAGGAACAGTATCTACCACAATCTAACTAGAAGTACAGTATCTACCATGATCTAATAAGAGGAACAGAATCTACCATGATCTAATTAGAGGTACAGTATCTACCATGATCTAATAAGAGGTACAGTATCTACCATGATCTAACGAGAGGAGCATAATCTACAATGATCTAATAAGAGGTACAGTATCAACCATGATCTAATAAGATGAACAGTATCTACCATGATCTGATAGGAACTTAATCAACCATGATCTAATTAGAGGTACAGTATCTACAATGATCTAATTAGAGGTATCAACCAAGATGTAAGATGTACAGTATCAACCATGATCTAACTAGAGGTACAGAATCTACCATGATCTAAGTAGAGGAACAGTATCTACCATGATCTAAATAGAGGTACAGTATCAACCATGATCTAACTAGAGGTACAGAATCTACCATGATCTAATGAGAGGAACAGTATCAACCATGATCTAACTAGAGGTACAGTATGTACCATGATCTAATAAGAGGAACAGAATCTACCATGATCTAATAAGAGGTACATTATTATCAAGATCTAATGAGAGGAACAGTATCTACCATGATCTAATTAGAGGTACAGTATCAACCATGATCTAAATAGAGGTACAGTATCTACCATGATCTAATAAGAGGTACAGTATCTACCATGATCTAATGAGAGGACAAGTATCTACCATGATCTAATGAGAGGAACAGTATCTACCATGATCTAACTAGAGGTACAGTATATACCGTGAACTAAGAGGTACAGAATCTACCATGATCTAATTCGAGGAACAGTATCAACCATGATCTAACTAGAGGTACAGTATCTACCATGATCTAATAAGAGGAACAGTATCTAGCATGATCTAATTAGAGGTACAGTATCTACCATGATTTAATTAGAGGTACAGTATCAACCATGATCTAACTAGAGGTACAGTATCTACCATGATCTAACTAGAGGTACAGTGTCTACCATGATCTAATAAGAGGAACAGAATCTACCATGATCTAATAAGAGGAACAGTATCTACCATGATCTAATTAGAGGTATCTACCGTGACCTAATTACAGGTACAGTATCAACCACAATCTAACTAGAGCGACAGTATCTACCATGATATAATTAGATGTAGAGCACCTAGCAATATTTAATAAAATATACCTACCATGATCTAGTTAGAGGTACATTATGCCATGATCTAATTAGAGGTACAGTATCTACCATGATCTAATTAGAGGTACATGATCTACAATTATCCAATTAGAGCTACAGTATCTACCATGATCTAATTAGAGGTACAGAATCTAACATGATCTAATTAGAGGTAAATTATCTACCATGATCTAATTAGAGGTACAGTATTTACCATTATCTAATTAGAGGTACATTACACAATTATTTAATTAGAGGTGCAGTATCTACCATGATAGAGCAATGTACAGAATCTACCATGATCTAATAAGAGGTACATAATATACCATGATCTAATTAAAGGTATAGTATCTACCACAATCTAATAAAAGTTATCTACCATCAGCAAATTAGAGGTACAGCATCTACTATGACCAACTTAAAGGTATCTACCACGTTTTAATTAGAGATACTATACATACCATCATTGAATTAGAGGAACATAACCTACAATGATCTAATTAGATGTAAAGTACCTACCATGATCTAATAAGAGGTACATTATCAAGATCTAATTAGACGTACAGTACCTACCATGATCTAATAAGAGGTACATTATCTATCAAGATCTAATTAGAGGAACAGAATCTACAATGATCTAATAAGAGGTACATTATGAACCATGATCTAATGAGAGGTACAGTATCAACCATGATCTAAATAGAGGTACAGTATCTACCATGATCTAATAAGAGGAAGAGTATCTAGCATGATCTAATTAGAGGTACAGTATCTACCATGATCTAACTAGAGGTACAGTATCTACCATGATCTAACTAGAGGTACAGTGTCTAACAAGATGTAATAAGAGGAAGAGAATCTACCATGATCTGACTAGAGGTACCAACCATGATCTAATAAGAGGAACAGTATCTACCATGATCTAATTAGAGGAACAGTATCTACCACAATCTAACTAGAAGTACAGTATCTACCATGATCTAATAAGAGGAACAGAATCTACCATGATCTAATTAGAGGTACAGTATCTACCATGATCTAATAAGAGGTACAGTATCTACCATGATCTAACGAGAGGAGCATAATCTACAATGATCTAATAAGAGGTACAGTATCAACCATGATCTAATAAGATGAACAGTATCTACCATGATCTGATAGGAACTTAATCAACCATGATCTAATTAGAGGTACAGTATCTACAATGATCTAATTAGAGGTATCAACCAAGATGTAAGATGTACAGTATCAACCATGATCTAACTAGAGGTACAGAATCTACCATGATCTAAGTAGAGGAACAGTATCTACCATGATCTAAATAGAGGTACAGTATCAACCATGATCTAACTAGAGGTACAGAATCTACCATGATCTAATGAGAGGAACAGTATCAACCATGATCTAACTAGAGGTACAGTATGTACCATGATCTAATAAGAGGAACAGAATCTACCATGATCTAATAAGAGGTACATTATTATCAAGATCTAATGAGAGGAACAGTATCTACCATGATCTAATTAGAGGTACAGTATCAACCATGATCTAAATAGAGGTACAGTATCTACCATGATCTAATAAGAGGTACAGTATCTACCATGATCTAATGAGAGGACAAGTATCTACCATGATCTAATGAAAGGAACAGTATCTACCATGATCTAACTAGAGGTACAGTATATACCGTGAACTAAGAGGTACAGAATCTACCATGATCTAATTCGAGGAACAGTATCAACCATGATCTAACTAGAGGTACAGTATCTACCATGATCTAATAAGAGGAACAGTATCTAGCATGATCTAATTAGAGGTACAGTATCTACCATGATTTAATTAGAGGTACAGTATCAACCATGATCTAACTAGAGGTACAGTATCTACCATGATCTAACTAGAGGTACAGTGTCTACCATGATCTAATAAGAGGAACAGAATCTACCATGATCTAATAAGAGGAACAGTATCTACCATGATCTAATTAGAGGTATCTACCGTGACCTAATTACAGGTACAGTATCAACCACAATCTAACTAGAGCGACAGTATCTACCATGATATAATTAGATGTAGAGCACCTAGCAATATTTAATAAAATATACCTACCATGATCTAGTTAGAGGTACATTATGCCATGATCTAATTAGAGGTACAGTATCTACCATGATCTAATTAGAGGTACATGATCTACAATTATCCAATTAGAGCTACAGTATCTACCATGATCTAATTAGAGGTACAGAATCTAACATGATCTAATTAGAGGTAAATTATCTACCATGATCTAATTAGAGGTACAGTATTTACCATTATCTAATTAGAGGTACATTACACAATTATTTAATTAGAGGTGCAGTATCTACCATGATAGAGCAATGTACAGAATCTACCATGATCTAATAAGAGGTACATAATATACCATGATCTAATTAAAGGTATAGTATCTACCACAATCTAATAAAAGTTATCTACCATCAGCAAATTAGAGGTACAGCATCTACTATGACCAACTTAAAGGTATCTACCACGTTTTAATTAGAGATACTATACATACCATCATTGAATTAGAGGAACATAACCTACAATGATCTAATTAGATGTAAAGTACCTACCATGATCTAATAAGAGGTACATTATCAAGATCTAATTAGACGTACAGTACCTACCATGATCTAATAAGAGGTACATTATCTATCAAGATCTAATTAGAGGAACAGAATCTACAATGATCTAATAAGAGGAACAGTATCTACAAAGATCTAATTAGAGGTACAGTATCTACAATGATCTAAAAAGAGGAACAGTATCTACAAAGATCTAATTAGAGGTACAGTATCTACAATGATCTAATTAGAGGTATCAACCATGATCTAATAAGAGGAACAGTATCTACCATGATCTAATTAGAGGAACAGTATCAACCATGATCTAATTAGAGGTACAGTATCTACAATGATCTAATAAGAGGAACAGTATCTACCATGATATAATTAGAGGTACAGTATTTACCATGGTATAATTAGAGGAACAGTATCTACCATGATCTAATTAGAGGTACAGTATCAACCATGATCTAATTAGAGGTACAGTATTTACCATGGTATAATTAGAGGAACAGTATCTACCATGATCTAATTAGAGGTACAGTATCAACCATGATCTAACTAGAGGTACAGTGTCTACCATGATCAAATAAGAGGAACAGAATCTACCATGATATAATTAGAGGTACAGTATCTACCATCATCTAATTAGAGGTATCATCCATTTTATAATTAGAGGTATCTACCGTGATCTAATTAGAGGTACAGTATCAACCATGATCTAATTAGAGGTACAGTATTTACCATGGTATAATTAGAGGAACAGTATCTACCATGATCTAATTAGAGGTACAGTATCAACCATGATCTAACTAGAGGTACAGTGTCTACCATGATCAAATAAGAGGAACAGAATCTACCATGATATAATTAGAGGTACAGTATCTACCATCATCTAATTAGAGGTATCAACCATTTTATAATTAGAGGTATCTACCGTGATCTAATTAGAGGTACAGTATCAACCACAATCTAACTAGAGGTACATTATCTAGAATTATCTAATTAGAGGTAGAGCACATAGCATTATTTAATAAAAATACCTACCATGATCTAGTTAGAGGTTCATTATGAAATGATCTAAATAGAGGTAGAGTATATACCATGATCTAGTTAGAGGTACAGTATCTACCATGATCTAATTAGAGGTACATTATCTACAATTATCAACATAGAGCTACAGTATCTACCATGGTCTAATAAGAGGTACGTTATCTATCAAGATCTAATTAGAGGAACAGTATCTAAGACAATCTAACTAGAAGTACAGTATCTACCATGATCTAATAAGAGGTACATTATCTATCAAGATCTAATTAGAGGAACAGTATCTACCACAATCTAACTAGAAGTACAGTATCAACCATGATCTAAATAGAGGTACAGTATCTACCATGATCTAATGAGGGGAACAGTATCTAGCATGATCTAATTAGAGGTACAGTATCTACCATGATCTAATTAGAGGTACAGTATCTACCATGATCTAATGAGGGGAACAGTATCTAGCATGATCTAATTAGAGGTACAGTATCTACCATGATCTAATTAGAGGTACAGTATCTACCATGATCTAATTAGAGGTACAGTATCAACCATGAGCAAATTAGAGGTACAGCATCTACTATGACCTACTTAAAGGTATCTACCACGTTTTAATTAGAGGTACTATACATAACATCATTGAATTAGAGGTACATTACCTACAATGATCTAATTAGAGGTACAGTATCAACCATGATCTAACTAGAGGTACAGTATCTACCATGATCTAACTAGAGGTACAGTGTCTACCATGATCTAATAAGAGGTACAGAATCTACCATGATCTAATTCGAGGAACAGTATCAACCATGATCTAACTAGAGGTACAGTATCTACCATGATCTAATAAGAGGAACAGTATCTAGCATGATCTAATTAGAGGTACAGTATCTACCATGATTTAATTAGAGGTACAGTATCAACCATGATCTAACTAGAGGTACAGTATCTACCATGATCTAACTAGAGGTACAGTGTCTACCATGATCTAATAAGAGGAACAGAATCTACCATGATCTAATAAGAGGAACAGTATCTACCATGATCTAATTAGAGGTATCTACCGTGACCTAATTACAGGTACAGTATCAACCACAATCTAACTAGAGCGACAGTATCTACCATGATATAATTAGATGTAGAGCACCTAGCAATATTTAATAAAATATACCTACCATGATCTAGTTAGAGGTACATTATGCCATGATCTAATTAGAGGTACAGTATCTACCATGATCTAATTAGAGGTACATGATCTACAATTATCAAATTAGAGCTACAGTATCTACCATGATCTAATTAGAGGTACAGAATCTAACATGATCTAATTAGAGGTAAATTATCTACCATGATCTAATTAGAGGTACAGTATTTACCATTATCTAATTAGAGGTACATTACACAATTATTTAATTAGAGGTGCAGTATCTACCATGATAGAGCAATGTACAGAATCTACCATGATCTAATAAGAGGTACATAATATACCATGATCTAATTAAAGGTATAGTATCTACCACAATCTAATAAAAGTTATCTACCATCAGCAAATTAGAGGTACAGCATCTACTATGACCAACTTAAAGGTATCTACCACGTTTTAATTAGAGATACTATACATACCATCATTGAATTAGAGGAACATAACCTACAATGATCTAATTAGATGTAAAGTACCTACCATGATCTAATAAGAGGTACATTATCAAGATCTAATTAGACGTACAGTACCTACCATGATCTAATAAGAGGTACATTATCTATCAAGATCTAATTAGAGGAACAGAATCTACAATGATCTAATAAGAGGAACAGTATCTACCATGATATAATTAGAGGTACAGTATCTACCATCATCTAATTAGAGGTATCATCCATTTTATAATTAGAGGTATCTACCGTGATCTAATTAGAGGTACAGTATCAACCATGATCTAATTAGAGGTACAGTATTTACCATGGTATAATTAGAGGAACAGTATCTACAAAGATCTAATTAGAGGTACAGTATCTACAATGATCTAATTAGAGGTATCAACCATGATCTAATAAGAGGAACAGTATCTACCATGATCTAATTAGAGGAACAGTATCAACCATGATCTAATTAGAGGTACAGTATCTACAATGATCTAATAAGAGGAACAGTATCTACCATGATATAATTAGAGGTACAGTATTTACCATGGTATAATTAGAGGAACAGTATCTACCATGATCTAATTAGAGGTACAGTATCAACCATGATCTAATTAGAGGTACAGTATTTACCATGGTATAATTAGAGGAACAGTATCTACCATGATCTAATTAGAGGTACAGTATCAACCATGATCTAACTAGAGGTACAGTGTCTACCATGATCAAATAAGAGGAACAGAATCTACCATGATATAATTAGAGGTACAGTATCTACCATCATCTAATTAGAGGTATCATCCATTTTATAATTAGAGGTATCTACCGTGATCTAATTAGAGGTACAGTATCAACCATGATCTAATTAGAGGTACAGTATTTACCATGGTATAATTAGAGGAACAGTATCTACCATGATCTAATTAGAGGTACAGTATCAACCATGATCTAACTAGAGGTACAGTGTCTACCATGATCAAATAAGAGGAACAGAATCTACCATGATATAATTAGAGGTACAGTATCTACCATCATCTAATTAGAGGTATCAACCATTTTATAATTAGAGGTATCTACTGTGATCTAATTAGAGGTACAGTATCAACCACAATCTAACTAGAGGTACATTATCTAGAATTATCTAATTAGAGGTAGAGCACATAGCATTATTTAATAAAAATACCTACCATGATCTAGTTAGAGGTTCATTATGAAATGATCTAAATAGAGGTAGAGTATATACCATGATCTAGTTAGAGGTACAGTATCTACCATGATCTAATTAGAGGTACATTATCTACAATTATCAACATAGAGCTACAGTATCTACCATGGTCTAATAAGAGGTACGTTATCTATCAAGATCTAATTAGAGGAACAGTATCTACCACAATCTAACTAGAAGTACAGTATCAACCATGATCTAAATAGAGGTACAGTATCTACCATGATCTAATGAGGGGAACAGTATCTAGCATGATCTAATTAGAGGTACAGTATCTACCATGATCTAATTAGAGGTACAGTATCTACCATGATCTAATGAGGGGAACAGTATCTACCATGATCTAATTAGAGGTACAGTATCTACCATGATCTAATTAGAGGTACAGTATCAACCATGAGCAAATTAGAGGTACAGCATCTACTATGACCTACTTAAAGGTATCTACCACGTTTTAATTAGAGGTACTATACATAACATCATTGAATTAGAGGTACATTACCTACAATGATCTAATTAGAGGTACAGTATCAACCATGATCTAACTAGAGGTACAGTATCTACCATGATCTAACTAGAGGTACAGTGTCTACCATGATCTAATAAGAGGAACAGAATCTACCATGATCTAACTAGAGGTACCAACCATGATCTAATAAGAGGAACAGTATCTACCATGATCTAATTAGAGGTACAGTATCTACCATTATCTAATACGAGGAACAGTATCTACCATGATCTAATTAGAGGTACAGTATCAACCACAATCTAACTAGAGCAACAGTATCTACCATGATCTAATAAGAGGTACATTATCTATCAAGATCTAATTAGAGGAACAGTTGCTACCATGGTCAAATTAGAGGTACAGTATCTACCGCAATCTAACTAGAAGTACAATATCTACCATGATCTAATTAGAGGTAGAGCATTTGCATTATTTAATTAAAAATACCTACCATGATCTAGTTAGAGGTACATTATGCCATGAGCTAAATAGAGGTACAGTATCTACCATTATCTAATTAGAGGTACATTACACCATGATTTAATTAGAGGTGCAGTATCTACCATGATATAACAATGTACATAATCTACCATGATCTAATAAGAGGTACATAATCTACCATGAGCAAATTAGAGGTACAACATCTACTATGACCTACTAAAAGGTATCTACCACGTTTTAATTAGAGGTACAATACATAACATCATTGAATTAGAGGTACATTACCTACAATGGTCTAATTAGACGTACAGTACCTACCATGATCTAATACGAGGTACATTATCAAGATCAAATTAGACGTACAGTACCTACCATGATCTAATAAGAGGTACATTATCTATTAAGACCTAATTAGAGGAACAGTAGCTACCATGGTCAAATTAGAGGTACAGTATCTACCACAATCTAACTAGAAGTACAGTATCTACCATGATCTATTGAGAGGAACATAATCTACCATGATCTAATTAGAGGAATAGTATCTACCATGATCTAATAAGAGGTACAGTATCTACCATGAACTAATGAGAGGAACAGTATCTACCATGATCTAATTAGAGATACAGTATCTACCATGATCTAATTAGAGGTACAGTATCTACCATGATCTAATTAGAAGTACAGTATCTACCATGATCTAATGAGAGGAACATTATCTACCA
Organism: Brachymystax lenok tsinlingensis; assembly: GCA_030435695.1. Classification (NCBI taxonomy): domain Eukaryota; kingdom Metazoa; phylum Chordata; class Actinopteri; order Salmoniformes; family Salmonidae; genus Brachymystax; species Brachymystax lenok. The sequence goes on from CM059793.1 coordinate 146,190, forward strand.
TGATCTAATTAGAAGTACAGTATCAACCCCAATCTAACTAGAGGTACATTATCTAGAATTATCTAATTAGAGGTAGAGCACATAGCATTATTTAATTAAAAATACCTACCATGATCTAGTTAGAGGTACATTATGCCATGATCTAAATAGAGGTAGAGTATATACCATGATCTAATTAGAGGTAAATTATCTAACATTATCTAATTAGAGGTACAGTATCTACCATGATCTAATTAGAGGTAGAGCATTTGCATTATTTAATTAAAAATACCTACCATGATCTAGTTAGAGGTACATTATGCCATGATCTAAATAGAGGTACAGTATCTACCATGATCTAATAAGAGGTACATTACAACATGATTTAATAAGAGGTACAGAATCTACCATGATCAAATTAGAGGTACGGCATCTACCATGACCTAATTAGAGGTACAGTATCTTCCATGATCTTATTAGAGGTATCTACCATGATTTAACTAGAGGTGCATTATCTACCATGATCTAATTAGAGGAACAGTATCCACCATGATCTAATTAGAGGTACAGTATCTTCCATTATCTGATTAGAGGTATCTACCATGATTTAACTAGAGGTGCATTATCTACCATGATCTAACTAGAGTTATGTATCATGATCGAATTAGAGGTACAATATCTTCCATGATCTAATTAGAGGTACAGTATCTACCATAATCAAATTAGAGGTGCGGTATCTACCATGATCTAATTAGAGGTGCGGTACCTACCATGATATAATTAGAGGTGCAGTTTCTACCATGATCTAATTAGAGGTGCAGTATCTACCATGATCTAATTAGAGGTGCAGTATCTACCACAATCTAATTAGCGGTATCTACCATAAACTAATTAGAGGTACAGTGTCTTCCATGATCTAATCAGAGGTATGCATATAATTGGTAGAATTGGATAGAAAACACTCTGAAGTTTCTAAAACGGTTAAAATAATGTCTGAGTATAACAGAACGGATACAGCAGGCGAAAACCAGAGGAAAATCCAACCAGATACTTTTTTTTGGAGCTACCAGCCACTTAAAATGTAAAATTATTGTAAACTATAACTTACGCCTCCCAGATTGTAGTTCCTATTGCTTCCACTAGATGTCAACAGTCTTTATACATTGTTTCAGGGTTGTTTTTTGAAAAACCAACGAGTAATAGTTCTTTTTTTATCGGGAGCTGTATGGAAAAAGTAGTCTCTTTTTGAAATCTGACAACGCGGTTAGATTGTCAAGATTCTAAGCTTTTGAATGCTGTAACACACTTGTATTTTCATGAATGTTTAATATAAAAATGTTGTAATTTGAATCTGGCGCGTTCCAGCTTCACTGGATGTTGTCTGTTAAAGATTGTTTTGATCACGCGGACTGGGAAATGTTCCGGGCAGCCTCAGAGATTAACATCGATTTATACACTGATTCTGTGACTGAGTTTATATGGAAGTGCATTGGAGATGCATTGGTTGAACCCACTGTGACTTTTAAAATCTACCTAACCAGAAACCGTGGATTGATGGAGGCATTCGCGCAAAACTGAAAGCGCGAACCACCGCATTTAACCATGGAAAAATGACTGGGAATATGGCCGAAAGTAAACAGTGTAGTTATTCCCTCCGCAAGGCAATCAAACAAGCGAAATGTTGGTATAGGGACAAAGTGGAGTCACAATTCAACGGCTCAGACACGAGACGTATGTGGCAGGGTCTACAGGAAATCACGGACTACAAAAAGAAAACCAGCCACGTCACAGACACCGACGTCTTGCTTCCAGACAAGCTAAACACCTTCTTTGCCCACATTGAAGATAATACAGTGCCACCGACACGGCCCGCTACTAAGGACTGCGGCCCACCCCTATCCTTCTCCGTGGCCGACGTGAGTAAAACATTTAAACGTGTTAACCCTCGCAAGGCTGCTGGCCCAGACGGCATCCCTAGCCGCGTCCTCAGAGCATGCGCAGACCAGCTGGCTGGTGTGTTTAAGGACATATTAAATCTCTCCCTATGCCAGTCTGCTGTTCCCACATGCTTCAAGATGACCACCATTGTTCATGTACCAAGAAAGCAAAGACAACTGAGCTAAATGACTATCGACCCGTAGCACTCACTTCTGTCATCATGAAGTGCTTTGAGAGACTAGTCAAGGATCATATCACTTCCACCTTACCGGCCTCCCTAGACCCACTTCAGTTTGCATACCGCCCCAACAGGTCCACAGACGATGCAATCGCCATTACCCTACCCTGTCCCATCTGGACAAGAGGAATACCTATGTAAGAATGCTGTTCATTGACTACAGCTCAGCATTCAACACCATAGTACCCTCCAAGCTCATCATCAAGCTGGAGGTCCTGGGTCTGAACCCCGCCCTGTGCAATTGGTTCCTGGGCATTCTGACGGGCCGTCCCCAGGTGGTGAAGGGAGGAAACAACATCTCCACTTTGCTGATCCTCAACACTGGGGGCCCCACAAGGGTGCGTTCTCAGCCCCCTCCTGTACTCCCTGTTCACCCATGACTGCATGGCCATGCACGCCTCCAACTCAATCATCAAGTTTGCAGACGACACAACAGTAGTAGGCTTGATTACCAACAATGACGAGACAGCCTACAGGGAGGAGGTGAGGGCCCTCGGAGTGTGGTGTCAGGAAAACAACCTCTCACTCAACATCAACAAAACAAAGGAGATGACCGTGGACTTCAGGAAACAGGAGAGGGAGCACCCCCCTATCCACATCGACGGGACAGTAGTGGAGAAGGTGGAAAGTTTTAAGTTCCTCGGCGTACACATCAACTGAATTGGTCCACCCACACAGACAGTGTTTTTTTTTTATATTTATTTTTATTTCACCTTTATTTAACCAGGTGGGCAAGTTGAGAACAAGTTCTCATTTACAACTGCGACCTGGCCAAGATAAAGCAAAGCAGTTCAACACATACAACAACACAGATTTACACATGGAGTGAAACAAACATACAGTCAATAATACAGTAGGAAAAAAACAAATCTATATACAATGAGGGAAAAAAGTATTTGATCCCCTGATTTTGTACGTTTGCCCACTGACAAAGAAATGATCAGTCTATAATTTTAATGGTAGGTTTATTTGAACAGTGAGAGACAGAATAACAACAAAAAACTCCAGAAAAACGCATGTGAAAATTTTTATGAATGGAATTGCATTTTAATGAGGGAAATAAGTATTTGACCCCTCTGCAAAACATGACTTAGTACTTGGTCGCAAAACCCTTGTTGGCAATCACAGAGGTCAGACGTTTTTTGCAGTTGGCCACCAGGTTAGCACACATCTCAGGAGGGATTTTGTCCCACTCCTCTTTGCAGATCTTCTCCAAGTCATTAAGGTTTCGAGGCTGACGTTTGGCAACTCGAACCTTCAGCTCCTCCACAGATTTTCTATGGGATTAAGGTCTGGAGACTGGCTAGGCTACTCCAGGACCTTAATGTGCTTCTTCTTGAGCCACTCCTTTGTTGCCTTGGCCGTGTGTTTTGGGTCATTGTCATGCTGGAATACCCATCCACGACCCATTTTCAATGCCCTGGCTGAGGGAAGGAGGTTCTCACCCAAGATTTGACGGTACATGGCCCCGTCCATCGTCCCTTTGATGCAGTGAAGTTGTCCTGTCCCCTTAGCAGAAAAACAGCCCCAAAGCATATTGTTTCCATTTCCATGTTTGACGGTGGGCATGGTGTTCTTGGGGTCATAGGCAGCATTCCTCCTCCTCCAAACACGGCGAGTTGAGTTGATGCCAAAGAGCTCCATTTTGGTCTCATCTGACCACAACACTTTTACCCAGATGTCCTCTGAATCATTCAGATGTTCATTGGCAAACTTCAGACGGGCATGTGTATGTGCTTTCTTGAGCAGGCGGACCTTGCGGGTGCTACAGGATTTCCGTCCTTCACGGCATAGTGTGTTACCAATTGTTTTCTTGGTGACTATGGTCCCAGCTGCCTTGAGATCATTGACAAGATCCTCCCGTGTAGTTCTGGGCTGATTCCTCACCGTTCTCATGATCATTGCAACTCCACGAGGTGAGATCTTGCATGGAGCCCCAGGCCGAGGGAGATTGACAGTTCTTCTGTTTCTTCCATTTGAGAATAATCGCACCACCTGTTGTCACCTTCTCACCAAGCTGCTTGGCGATGGTCTTGTAGCCCATTCCAGCCTTGTGTATGTCTACAATCTTGTCATCCTTGGAGAGCTCTTTGGTCTTGGCCATGGTGGAGAGTTTGGAATCTGATTGATTAATTGCTTCTGTGGACTGGTGTCTTTTATACAGGTAACAAACTGAGATTAGGAGCACTCCCTTTAAGATTGTGCTCCTAATCTCAGCTCGTTCCCTGTATAAAAGACACCTGGGAGCCAGAAATCTTTCTGATTGAGAGGGGGTCAAATACGTATTTCCCTCATTAAAATGCAATTCCATTTATAACATTTTTCACATGCGTTTTTCTGGATTTTTTTGTTGTTATTCTGTCTCTCACTGTTCAAATAAACCTACCATTAAAATTATAGATTGATCATTTCTTTGTCAGTGTGCAAATGTACAAAATCAGCAGGGGATCAAATACTTTTTTCCCTCACTGTACAATGTGTGCAAACTAGGTAGGATAAGGAACATAAGGCAATAAATAGGCCATGGTGGCAAAGTAACTACAGTATAGCAATTTAACACTGGAATGGTAAATGTGGAGTAGATGAATGTGCAAAGTAAAAATACTGGGGTGCAAAGGAGCAAGATAAATATATGACTACGGTAGGGGATGAGGTAGTTGGTTGGGCTATGTACAGGTGCAGTGATCTGTGAGCTGCTCTGACAGCTGGTGCTTGAAACTAGTGAGGGAGATAAGTGTCTCCAGTTTCAACGATTTTTGTAGTTCGTTCCAGTCATTGGCAGCAGAGAACTGGAAGGAAAGGCGGCCAAATGAGTAATTGGCTTTGGGGGTGGCCAGTGAGATATACCTGCTGGAGCGAGTGCTACAGGTGGGTGCTGCTATGGTTACCAGCGAGCTGAGATAAGACGGGGCTTTACCTAGCAGGGACTTGTAGATGACCTGGAGCCAGTGGGTCTGGCGACGAGTATGTAGCGAGGGCCAGCCAACTAGAGCATACAGGTCGCAGTGGTGGGTAGTATATGGGGCTTTGGTGACAAAGCGGATGGCACTGTGATAGACTGCATCCAGTTTGCTGAGTAGAGTGTTGGAGGCTATTTTGTAGATGACATCGCCGAAGTCGAGGATCGGCAGGATAGTCAGTTTTACTAGTGCAAGTTTGGCAGCATGAGTGAAGGAGGATTTGTTGAGAAATAGAAAGCCGATTCTAGATCTAATTTTGGATTGGAGATGTTTAATGTGAGTCTGGAAGGAGAGTTTACAGTCTAGCCAGACACCTAGGTATTTGTAGTTGTCCACGTATTCTAGGTCAGAGTCGTCCAGGGTAGTGATGCTAGTCGGGTGGGCAGATGGTGAAGAAGTGTGGTGAAGAAGGTGCAACAGCGCCTCTTCAACCTCAGGAGGCTGAATATATTTGGCTAGGCACCTAAAACTGAGCATCCTGTCGGGCTGTATTAACGCCTGGTAGGGCAACTGCACCGCCCTCAACCGCAAGGCTCTCCAGAGGGTGGTGCGGTCTGCACAACACATCACCGGGGGCAAACTACCTGCCCTCCAGGACACCTACACCACCCGATGTCACAGGAAGGCCAACAAGATCATCAAGAACGATAACCACCCGAGCCACTGCCTGTTCACCCCGCTATCATCCAGAAGGCGAGGTCAGTACAGGTGCATCAAAGCTGGGACCGAGAGACTGAAAAACAGCTTCTATCTCAAGGCCATCAGACTGTTAAACAGCCATCACTAACACAGATAGGCTGCTGCCTACATACAGACTCAAATCATTGGCCACTTGAATAAATGGATCACTTTAAATAATGCCACTTTAATAATGTTTATATATATCTTACATTACTCATCTCATATGTATATACTGTATCTTATATCATCTATTGCATCTTGCCTATGCCGCTCGGTCATCGCTCATCCATATATTTATATGTACATATTCTCACTCACCCCTTTTGTGTGTATTAGGTAGTTGTGGAGGAATTGTTAGATTACTTGTTAGATATTACTGCACTGTCGGAACTAGAAGCACAAGCATTTCGCTACACTCACATTAACATCTGCTAACCATGTGTATGTGACCAATAACATTTGATTTGATGAACTATAGGACAAAATACAAACCCTCCAACACAAAAAGGCCTGTGGTGTTGATGATATCCTAAATGAAATGATAAAATATACAGACCACAAATTCCAACTGGCAATACTTAAACATCATCCTTAGCTCTGGTATCTTCCCCAATATTTGGAGCTAAGGACTGATCACCCCAATCCACAAAAGTGGTGACAAATCTGACCCCAATAACTAGTATGGGCGTCAACAGCAACCTTGGGAAAATCCTCTGCATTATCATTGACAGCAGACTAGTTCATTTCCTCAATGAAAACAATGTATTGAGCAAATGTCAAATTGGCTTTTTACCAAATTACCATATGACAGACGACATATTCACACTGTACACCCTAATTCACAAACAAACAAAGCAAAACAAATGCAAAGTCTTCTCATGCGTTGTTGATTTCAAAAAAGCTTTTGACTCAATTTGGCATGAGGCTCTGCTATACAAATTGATTGGTTTGGGGAAAAACATACAACATTCTAAAATCCATACACAAACAACAAGGGTGCCATTAAAATTGGGAAAAAACAAACATTTCTTTCCACAGGACCATGGGTTGAGACAGGAATGCAGCTTAAGCCCCACCCTCTTCAACATATATATCAATGAATTGGCGAGGGCACTAGAACAGTCTGCAGCACCCGGCCTCACCCTACTAGAATCTGAAGTCAAATGTCTACTGTTTGCTGATGATCTGGTGCTTCAGTCCACAACCAAGGAGGGCCTAAAGCAGCAGGTAGATCTTCTGCACAGATTCTGTCAGACCAGGAGATGTTTTGAAACAATTACTGCTTCGCATACAAGCCAGTGAATTCTATGCGTTACAGCTGGATGAGTCAACAGACGTGGCGGGCCTGGCACAGCTCCTGGTATGTGTCCGTAACGTTTATGGGGGATCAATTAAGGAAGACATCCTCTTCTGCAAACCACTGGAAACCAGGACAACAGGAGAGGATATTTGTAAAGTACTGGACAGCTTTTGTGACATCAAATAGACTTTGGTGGTCAAGATGTGTTGGTATCTGTACTGATGGCGCAAAAGCCATGACAGGGAGACATAGTGGAGTGGTAACGCGCAACGCCACTTGGGTACACTGCAGCAAGCTACTCTGTTTATCATCTATGCATAGTCACTAACTATACACTCATGTACATATTACCTCAATTAGCCAGACTAACCGGTGCCCCTGCACATTAGCTACCCGGACTATCTGCAATGTCACGCCAACCCCTCCTTTACATTACTGCTACTCTCTGTTCATCATATATGCATAGTCACTTTAACCATACCTACATGTACATATTGCCTCAATTAGCCAGAATAACCGGTGCCTGTATGTGGCCTCGCTACTGTTATTTTCACTGTTGTTTTTATTTCTTTACTTATCTAGTTTTCACCTAATACCTATTTTTTTTCTTAAAAATTGCACTGTTGGTTAGGGCCTGTTTCACTGTAAGGTCTACACCTGTTGTATTCGGCGCATGTGACAAATAAAATTTGATTTGATTTGATCCACCGAGAGGATCTTGCAGCCAAGAGAATGCCTGACAGCTGGAAAGACATTTTGGACACTACACTGAAAATGATTAACTTTATTAAAGCTTATTAAAGGGATGGAGTGACAGGGCCCTGATTAACCAATACCGGTGCAGTCTGCATGAGGACGTCCGGCGGGAGCTGGCATGCAGGGACACCACTCTTACATTCGACCAGCTAGTGGACCTGTCCATCAGGCTGGATAACCTGCTGGCCACCCGAGGACGTCCAAATCAGGGCCTGTCATTCCCATCTCCCAGCACCTCTGATCCGACGCCTATGGAGCTGGGAGGTGCTGCGCTTAGGGAGACCGGAGGAGGGACCATTCCCTGCACCATCTGTGGCTGTAGAGGGCACACTGCTGGTCGGTGCTGCGGGAGTAGAGGCAGCAGGCAGGGCACTGTCGTGTCATCCCAGGTGAGTAGGCCCCAGACTAACCCAGAACCCCTGTTGCTCAAATGTTTGTTGATAGAATTTCCAGATTTTTCCCCACATTCCCAGCATAAGGCGCTAGTCGATTCAGGCGCAGCTGGGAACTTTATTGATCGTTCATTTGCTTATAGTTTAGGAATCCCTATTGTTCCTGTTGATATGCCCTTCCCTGTGCACTCTTTAGATAGTCGACCATCAGGGTCAGGGCTGATTAGGGAGGCTACCGCTCCACTAAGCATGGTTACGCAGGAGGGTCATGATGAGAGAATCAGTTTATACCTCATTGATTATCCTGCATTTCCCGTGGTGTTGGGCCTACCCTGGTTGGCCTATCACAACCCCATTATTTCGTGGCAACAGAGGGCTCTCAAGGGATGGTCACGAGAGTGCTCGGGGAGGTGTGTAGGTGTTTCCATCGGTGCGACTAAGGTGGAAAGTCCAGACCAGGTCTCCACCGTGCACATCCCCTCTGAATATGCCGATTTGGCTCTCACCTTCTGTAAAAAGAAGGCGACTCAATTACCACTCTGATTTACTCCGCTACACGTGCCGAGAATGTGTCCCTAGTGCGCAAGGTGCTTGGTCGACTGTTGGAGCATGATCTGTACGTCAAGGCTGAGAAATGTCTGTTCTTCCAAAAGTCTGTCTCCTTCCTTGGGTACCGCATTTCCACATCAGGGGTGGAGATGGAGAGTGACCGCATTTCAGCCGTGCGTAATTGGCCAACTCCCACCACGGTAAAGGAAGTGCAGCGGTTCTTAGGGTTTGCCAACTACTACCGGAGGTTTATCCGGGGCTTTGGTCAGGTAGCGGCTCCCATTACCTCACTGCTGAAGGGGGGACCGGTGCGACTGCAGTGGTCAGCTGAGGCGGACAGGGCTTTTGGTCACCTGAAGGCTCTGTTTACCTCGGCGCCCGTGCTGGCTCATCCGAATCTTTCTTTGGCGTTCATAGTGGAGGTGGACGCGTCCGAGGCTGGCATAGGAGCCGTGCTGTCTCAGTGCTCGGGTACGCCACCTAAACTCTGCCCCGTGCCTTCTTTTCGAAGAAGCTCAGCCCGGCGGAGCGTAACTATGATGTGGGGGACCGGGAGCTGTTGGCTGTCGTCAGGGCTCTGAAGGTGTGGAGACATTGGCTTGAAGGGGCTAAACACCCTTTTCTCATCTGGACCGATCACCGCAATCTGGAGTACATCCGGTCGGCGAGGAGACTTAACCCTCGCCAGGCAAGGTGGGCCATGTTTTTCCACCCGTTTTGTTTTCACACTATCCTACCGAGCAGGTTCCCAAAACACTAAGGCAGATGCACTGTCCAGGATGTTTGACACAGAGGAGCGGTCCATAGATCCCACTCCCGTACTTCCAGCCTCTTGCCTGGTGGCACGCGGACATCGAGCGGGCGTTACGTACAGAGCCCACTCCACCTCAGTATCCAGCTGGGCGTATGTAAGTTCCGTCTGGTGTCCGCGACCGTCTGATCTATTGCGCCCACACGTCACCCTCCTCTGGTCTTCCTGGAATCGGTCGGACAGTGCGCTGTCTTAGTGGGAAGTACTGGTGGTCCACCTTAGCTAAGGACGTGAGGGTTTATGTTTCCTCCTGCTCGGTGTGCGCCCAGTGTAAGGCGCCTAGGTACCTGCCCAGAGGGAAGTTACAAACCATACCCGTTCCACAGCGACCTTGGTCACACCTGTCGGTGGACTTCTTGACGGATCTTCCGGCGTCACAGGGTAACACCACGATCCTGGTCGTTGTGGATCGGTTTTCTAAGTCCTGCCGCCTCCTTCCTTTGCCCGGTCTCCCTACGGCCCTACAGACTGTGGAGGCCCTATTCACCCATGTCTTCCGGAATTACGGGGTGCCTGAGGATATTGTTTCTTATCGGGGTCCCCAATTCACGTCCAGGGTTTGGAGGGCTTTCATGGAACGTCTGGGGGTCTCGGTAAGCCTTACTTCAGGTTTTCACCCCAAGAGTAACGGGCAGGTGGAAAGAGTCAACCAGGATGTGGGTAGGTTTCTGCGGTCCTATTGCCAGGACCAGCTGGGGGAGTGGGCGGCTTTCATCCCCTGGGCAGAGATGGCCCAAAACTCACTCCGCCACTCCTCCACTGGAATCTCCCCCTTCCAGTGCGTACTGGGGTACCAGCCGGTTCTGGCATCGTGCCATCAGAGCCAGATCGAGGCTCCTGCGGTATTCGCACCTGGGGACAGGGTCTGGCTCTCGACCCGCAACCTGCGGTATGTGGGGCCCTTTAAAGTCCTGAGGAGATTGAATGAGGTATGTTATACATTACAGCTTCCCCCAGATTACCGTATTAACCCCTCGTTCCATGTGTCTCTCCTCAGGCCGGTGGTGGCTGGTCCACTACAGGAGTCTGAGGGGAGGGAGGTTCTTCCGCCTCCTCTGGACATCGAGGGGGCCCCGGCATATACTGTGCGAGCTATTATGGACTCAAGGCGTCGGGCGGGGGGCCTCCAGTACCTCATGGAGTGGGAGGGGTACAGTCTGGAGGAGAAATGCTGGGTGCCGGTGAGATACATCCTAGACCCTTCGTTGCTGAGGGAGTTTCACCGTCTCCACCCGAGGCCGGTGTCGGCGGTTGACGTCACCGGGCTTCTAGCCGCCACCGATCCATTATTCATTTTCTGTTGGTTTTGTCTTCCTTTTTCACACACCTGGTTTACATTCCCATGATGACATGTTCCTTATTTAACCCTCTGTTTCCCCCCATGTTTTTGTGTGTGATTGTTTTGTTGTATTTGGTTTCCGTGTTTCAAGTGTTATTTTATCACTCGTTTCTAAATATTTTTGTGAGTAAACTTTATGAACACTCATTTTGTTGTCCTGCGCCTGACACTGCCTACCGGCATCACGGACCTTATTACAGCTGGTTATTAAAGGACAAAGTATTAAAGTTTTCTTTACAGACCATCATTTTCACTTGTCTGATGATGACGAGTTTCTCACACGACTGGCCTATCTGGGTGATGTTTTTTCTCGCCTGAATGATCTGAATCAAAACTGAGGCTATGATTAAGAAGTTGGAGCTCTTTTCTGTCAGCATTAACAAGGATAACACACAGATCTTTCCATCATTGTATGATTTTTTGTGTGCAAATGAACACAAGCTTACAGACAATGTCAAATGTGATATAATGAAGCACCTGAGTGAGTTGGGTGCGCAATTACGCAGGTACTTTCCCGAAACGGACGACACAAACAACTTGATTCGTTATCCCTTTCATGCCCTGCCTCCAGTCCACTTACCGATATCTGAACAAGAGATAGCCTCATCGAAATTACAACAAGCAGTTCTGTGAAAATTGAATTTAATCAGAAGCCACTGTCAGATTTATGGATAGGGCTGCGCTCAGAGTATCCTGCTTTGGCAAATCGCGCTGTTAAGACTGATGCCCTTTGCAACCACGTACCTATGTGAGAGTGGATTCTCGGCCCTCACTAGCATGAAAACTAAATAAAGGCACAGACTGTGTGTGGAAAATGATTTAAGACTGAGACTCTCTCCAATACAACCTAACATTGCAGAGTTATGTGCATCCTTTCAAGCACACCCTTCTCATTAACCTGTGGTGAGTTAGTCACCATTTCTGATGAACAAATGTTTTCTATGTAAGATGGTTAAATGAAGAGCAACATTATTGATTGATTATTATTATATTATTATTTGTGCCCTGGTCCTACAAGAGCTCTTTGTCACTTCCCAGGAGCCGGGTTGTGACAGAAACTCACACTCATTCTTATGTTTAATAAATGTATTGTATAGTGTGTGTGTGGCAGGCTTACAATGATGGCAAAAAACAACATTTGAGAGTGCGCTAACCCTGGTACCAGAGCAAGCCATCACAGCAGCAAGATTTGTGACGTGTTGCCACAAGGGCAACCAGTGAAGAACAAACACCATATTTATGTTTATTTTTCCTTTTGTACTTTAACTATTTGCACATAATATTACATTTATAATGTCTTTATTATTTTGGAACTTTTGTGAGTGTAATGTTTAAGAAATTCTACTTGGTTGTCAACAGTGACACTCGAATGACTGAGATAGATTACATATCAGAAGTTCCTTCCATTTGAATATACGAGAAAGGTGAAGCTGATATTTTCTCTGCTATCTTTTACAGCAAAGAATGAAGGTAAAGCTAACTAAATTACATGGGGGCTAACAAGCTAATAATATTTCATTTTTTTTAAGGAGAAACAGAAAAAGTAGACAGAATTAGGATTACAGATCATACAGTCTTATTCAAAGTGAGAAATGCAGCATGTCCTCATTTCTGATCTATCTGTTCTATGTACCGAGCTGTGACGCAAAACTGAAACCTAGACACTCTCTCCTCAATACCTAAGCCATATTCAAAATTGAATTCAAGCCATATAGCCTACATTATTGAAATTGTATCTGTTTCGTTAGTTGCAACTTGCTAGCCAGACTCCCGGGTTCACGTCTTGTCCGAGCAGCCCACTTATGGCACAAGTATGCTAGCTAAGTCGTTGTACCTTGACATTTATTGACCCTCAACACACTTCTTTTGTTCAATTACCTCAGCCATAGTCACAATTAAATTCAAGACAGATGAACTATCTAACAGGCATGGGCTCAGATTGGCTACAAATGTTCATTTTGTTGAATCTAACCAACCTCTCCGCCGTACGTAGCTAGCTAGTTTTTTATTTATTTTTTAAGGGGTGGATCAGCTTAATATTGCGGAAAGATTGTTGACTCCATCAATGTAATTATCTGCATCATTTCCAATCCCCCATATCTTTTTTTGTAAATATATATATATCCATACATTTACACATATATACATACACATACCTATATAGACATACATACCTTTTTTAGAATATACCCTTATTATTCCCCAAACCCTACCACCCCTCCCCCAATTGGAGTAAACTAATAAACAATAACACTTAGGCTTCTACCTTCAGTTTATACATCTTATACACTTTTTGATTTCTATTTGTAACTGTGCAATTTCGCAACATTTCTAAACCTATATACATTTTACAGACCCTGTATGTTTTACATTGGTTATCTTGTTATTCGTAGCTAGCTAGTTAGCTAATCAAAACAATGCTCTTAAATTACATCTAATAGCATAATGCCGTGACAGTTTCATCAAACGTTAGTAGAATGTTATAGCAATGTCTATGCTTACCATGATCAAATCATATCAAATCAAATGTTATTTGTCACATTCACATGGTTAGCAGATGTTAATGCGAGTGTAGCGAAATTCTTGTGCTTCTAGTTCCGACCATGCAGTAGTATCTAACAATTTCACAACAACTACCTTATACACACAAGAGTAAAGGAATGAATACGAGTATGTACATATAAATATATGGATGAGCGATGGCTGACCGGCGTAGACAAGATGCAGTAGATGGTATAGAGTACAGCATATACATATACGATGAGTAATGTAGGATATGTAAACATTATATAAAGTGGCATTGTTTAAAGTGGCAATGTCACGCCCTGACCTGTATGAGCCTGTTTATGTCTCTTTTTGGTTTGGTCAGAGTGTGATTTTGGGTGGGCATTCTAGGTTCTAGTTTTTGTATTTCTTTGTTGTTGGCCAGGTAGGGCTCTCAATCAGGGACAGCTGTCCATCGTTGTCTCTGATTGGGAGCCATACTTTAGTAGCCCTTTTTTCCTCCTTTCCTTGTGGGAAGTTGACTTTGTTTTTGTAGGTGGTTATGCGCCACACAGTGATTGTCCGATCTCTTGTTTTTGTTGGTTTGTGTCACGATTATCTCTTCTTGGGACAGACCAATGCGCAGCGAAGTATCCAGAATACATATTTATACACGACGTGACTTGATGGAACAAAACAATAAACGAAGATCACGACGTGGAACCGAACTAGACAAACTAACTAAACGATGAACAAACACTGTGACATAAACCTAAACACGATGGCATGAACCTAAACACGATGGCATGAACCTAAACACGATAATCACCACAACAAGCAATAACCAACAAACCTAAGTGCTAAACCCCAAACATATATATGGTTCCCAATTAGAGGTAACGAGACTCAGCTGCCTCTAATTGGGAACCATTACCCCAACATAGAAATACACACCATAGAACAAAAAAAAACCTACACCAAGACAAAACTAAAACACTCCAGCCTGAACACTCAGGCCTGGACGTTACAGTACCCCCCCCCCAAAAGCGGAACAGTTGGTACTTGACTCATGACATAGGAAGCAGACACCGGCCGTACAGGACTCATGATGCTCCCTGAAACTCTGGTGCGTGGAGCAGGAACTGGCCGTAGCGGACTCATGATGCTCACTGGAACTCTGGTGCGTGGAGCAGGAACTGGCCGTACTGGACTCATGATGCTCACTGGAACTCTGGTGTGTGGAGCAGCAACTGGCCGTACTGGACTCTGAGGCTCTGAAGGCGCACAAGGGGCCTGATGCGTGGAGCAGGGACAGGACGTGTCAGGCTCTGAAGGCGCACGGGGGGCCTGATGCGTGGAGCAGGGACAGGACGTGCCGGGCTCTGAAGGCGCACAGGGGGCCTGATGCGTGGAGCAGGGACAGGACGTGTTGAATCCACAACACGGACATGGATCTTGGAACGTGGAACAGGTACAGGACGTGTTGAATCCACAACACGTACTGGGATCTTGGAACGTGGAACAGGCACAGGACGTGTTGAATCCACAACACGGACATGGATCTTGGAGCGTGGAACAGGTACAGGACGTGTTGAATCCACAACACGGACATGGATCTTGGAACGTGGAACAGGCACAGGACGTGTTGAATCCACAACACGGACAGGGATCTTGGAGCGTGGAACAGGTACAGGACGTGTTGAATCCACAACACGGACAGGGATCTTGGAACGTGGAACAGGCACAGGACGTGTTGAATCCACAACACGGACATGGATCTTGGAACGTGGAACAGGCACAGGACGTGTTGAATCCACAACACGGACATGGATCTTGGAGCGTGGAACAGGTACAGGACCTGGCGTGCAGAGCTGGCACCACTCTTCCAGGTAGCACACTGACCTTGGCCTGACAGATGAGTGGCGCTGGGATCTCTCGCACTGGGCTGTGGACACGTACCGGAGACACTGCACGCAGAACCGTGCGGGATATCTTGGTCCTAGGAGGCGCACTGGAGACTTGGCGCGCAGAGCTGGTACCACTCTTCCTGGCTGCACACTCAATCTAACCCGACTGATGAGTGGAGCTGGAATTTTGCGCACCGGCCTCTGAATCAAGACAGGAGAAACCGTGCGCAAAACTGCATAGCACGGTGTCCTTTCAGTGCGACGCTCCTCCAATGCTCCTCCAAGGAGCACGAGGAGTTGGCTCAGGAGTCCACCCTGAACCGCCAACCTCCTCAGTGTACCCCCCAAAAAAGTTTTTGGGAAGTGGTTCGGCCCTTCTGGCCAGGCGAGGCCCAACATATTTCTCCCTCTCCGGCTCCATGCCCCATATAGCTCCTCGTAACTCCCCCGCTCAGCTTTCGCTGATTTCATCCTCCTCCTGGGACGACGATGCTCTGCCGTCTCTCTCCATGTCCAGGACCCCTGGTCTTCTCGCTGCTTGGTCTTTTCTAGGTGGGTTATTCTGTCACGATTATCTCTTCTTGGGACAGACCAATGCGCAGCGAAGTATCCAGAATACATATTTATGACTTGATGGAACAAAACAATAAACGAAGATCACGACGTGAAACCGAACTAGACAAACTAACTAAACAATGAACAAACACTGTGACATAAACCTAAACACGATGGCATGAACCTAAACACGATGGCATGAACCTAAACACGATGGCATGAACCTAAACACGATCATCATAACAACAAGCAATAACCCACAAACCTAAGTGCACTCAGGCCTGGACGTTACAGTTTGTTACTGTGAGTTAACCTAAATAAACATGTTTAACTCAACCCGGCACGCTGCGCCTTGGTCTGTTCATGGAGATCGTGACAGAACTTCCCACCACCAAGAGACCAAGCAGCGTGCCTATCTGGAGTCCTGGACATGGGAGGAGATCCTGGACGGGAAGGGACCCGGGAGGCAGGCTGGGGAATACCGCCGTTCCAAGGAGGAGCTGGAGGCAGCAAAGAAGGAGCGGCGCTTCACGAGCGGAAGTATGCGGGAACACGGCTGGCTTTTAAGCCCGAGAGGCAGCCCCAAAAATGTATTGGGGGCACACGGGAGTTTGGCTGGGCCAGGTTGGAGACCTGGGCCAGCTCCCCGTGCTTACCAGATGGAGCATCGCACTGGTAAGGCACTGTGTGAGGCGGTGAAACGCACGGTGTTACCAGTGCGTGTTACCAGTGCGTGTTCACAGCCCGGTGCGCGACATGCCAGCTTCCCGCATCGTTCTTGCAAAGAGGAGTGTTCAGCCTGGGAGGAGTGTGCCGGCTCAGCGCTCTTGGCCACCAGTATGCCTCCTCGGACCAGGATATCCTGCGCCGGCTCTGCGTACTGTGTCTCCGGTGCGTCTCCACAGCCCAGTACGTCCTGTGCCAGCGCCCCGCAGGTGCAGGGCGGAATTATCCATTCAGCCAGGACGGGTTGTGCAAGCTGTACGCTCGAGACCTCCAGTGCGTCTTCACGGCCCAGTATATCCTGCCCCTGTTCCACGCTCCCGGATCCCTGTGTGCGTTGTGGGCCCAGCATGCACTGTCCCTGTCCCACGCTCCAGGATTCCTGTGCGCGTTGTGGGCCTAGCATACGCTATCCCTGTTCCACGCTCCAGGATCCCTGTGCGGGTCGTGGGTCCGGCACGTCCCGTCCCTGCTCCACGCATCAGGTCCCCTGTGCGCGTCGAGAGCCCGGCACGTCACGCCCTGCTCCACGCATCAGGTCCCTGTGCGCGCCGAGAGCCCGGCACGCCACGCCCCTGCTCCACGCATCAGGTCCCCAGCGCTGCCGAGAGCCCGGCACGCCCCGCCCCTGCTCCACGCATCAGGTCCCCAGCGCTGCCGAGAGCCCGGCACGCCCCGTCCCTGCTCCACGCATCAGGTCCCCAGCGCTGCCGAGAGCCCGGCACGCCCCGCCCCTGCTCCACGCATCAGGTCCCCTGTGCGCTGCCGAGAGCCCGGCATCGCCCCGCCCCTGCTCCACGCATCAGGTCCCCAGCGCTGCCGAGAGCCCGGCACGCCCCGCCCCTGCTCCACGCATCAGGTCCCCAGCGCTGCCGAGCCCGCACGCCCGTCCCTGCTCCACGCATCAGGTCCCCAGCGCCGCCGAGAGCCCGGCAAGTCCCGCCCCTGCTCCACGCATCAGGTCCCTGTGCGCGCCGAGCCCGGCACGCCCGTCCTGCTCCACGCATCAGGTCCCCTGTGCGCGTCGAGAGCCCGGCACGGCCTGTGCCCGCTCCACGCACCAGGTCCCCTGCGCGCATCGAGAGCCCGGCACGGCCTGTGCCCGCTCCACGCACCAGGTCCCCTGTGCGCCTTCAGAGCCCGGCACGTCCTGTTCCAGCTCCACGCACCAGGTATCCAGTGCCTGCTCCACGGATCAGTCCGGGGCCCGCAACGAGGGTGCCCAGTCCAGGGTCGGCGGCGAGGGCCCCCACCTCAGAGGCGCTACCAAAGCCAGAGAGCCGCCAACCGCGGTTAGATGCCCACCCAGACCCTCCCCAATAGGGTCAGGTTTTGCGGCCGCACCTTTGGGGGGGCATTCGCCTGACTTGTATGAGCCTGTTTATGTCTCTTTTTGATTTGGTCAGGGTGTGATTTTGGGTGGGCATTCTAGGTTCTAGTTTTTCTATTTCTTTGTTGTTGGCCAGGTAGGGCTCTCAATCAGGGACAGCTGTCCATCGTTGTCTCTGATTGGGAGCCATACTTTAGTAGCCCTTTTTTCCTCCTTTCCTTGTGGGAAGTTGACTTTGTTTTTGTAGGTGGTTATGCGCCACACAGTGATTGTCCGATCTGTTTTATTTTTGGTTTGTTTCTGTGAGTTAACCTAAATAAACATGTTTAACTCAACCCGGCACGCTGCGCCTTGGTCTGTTCATGGAGATTGTGACAGGCAATTGTGACAGGCATCCAATTTTTTATTATTAAAGTGGCTAGAGATTTGAGTCAGTATGTTGGCAGCAGCCACTCAATGTTAGTGATGGCTGTTTAACAGTCTTGAGATTGAAAAACAGCTTCTGTCTCTCGGTCCCAGCTTTGATGCACCTGTACTGACCTCGCCTTCTGGATGATAGCGGGGTGAACAGGCAGTGGCTCGGGTGGTTGTTGTCCTTGATTATCTTTCTGGCCTTCTGTGACATCGGGTGGTGTAGGTGTCCTGAAGAGCAGGTAGTTTACCCCCGGTGATGCGTTGTGCGGACCTCACTACCCTCTGGAGAGCCTTACGGTTTTTGGCGGAGCAGTTGCCGTACCAGGCGGTGATACAGCCCGACAGGATGCTCTTGATTGTGCATCTGTAGAAGTTTGTGAGTGTTTTTGGTGACAAGCCAAATTTCTTCAGCCTCCTGAGGTTGAAGAGGCACTGTTGCGCCTTCTTCACCACGCTGTCTGTGTGGGTGGACCATTTTTCAGTTTGTCCGTGATGTGTACGCCAAGGAACATAACATTTTACACCTTCTCCACTAGTCCCGTGGATGTGGATAGGGGGGTGCTCCCTCTGCTGTTTCCTGAAGTCCACGATCATCTCCTTTGTTTTGTTGACATTATTTTCCTGATACACATTTCCCTATCTCTCGGAGTGTGGTATGTTTACGTAGTGACTAGAATATTCCCACCTGAAAATGTATAACAGTGTGTAATGGTGTTAGAGTTATAAGACAATAGTCCAATAATGTGTGTGGCTAGAACTTAACGACTAGGACAGGGTGTTACTATCATGCAATGTAAGCAGGGTGTATTTGAGAAGAACAAAGGAATCCTTGTGAAACCAACTACAGAAAAGAGGCCTTCCCACCCTCAAGAGGGGAGGAACTGTTAGAAACTGTCTAGCTTGAAATATGTTGCAGAAGTGATAAGCCATGTATGTGTACTGTGGAAAAAATACAGCCGCCTAAAGCGGGTGGAGTTCGTTTATATGTACAATATAAAAGACTGTGTTCCCATTTTGAGAACAGAGCTCTTGTGAATAAAAATGTCTGTTCCTTGTAGTTGGGTCTCCGTCTGTTTCATTTGTAACAAAGCTTATCGACCTTTGGGTTACAGACAGTAGTTTAATAGAAGTTCATTTTAGAACATTGAGAACAAAAATTTGTGACAACTTGGTCCTTCGAGCCGGATCTCAATACCTGTTTTTGTCGTCCAAGGTAACACGCCGAATACCGTGCACGGGCGGATGATTCATCCGTAAGATCAAAGACCCGCCCCCTGACATTGGGGGTCTATTGCAGGCCGGTGTATACCTAAGAACGACAGAGATGGTGACAAGATCCAACCTATATTGTATTTCCCAGTCTACAAGGACAGTAGTCTTTATTCACAGATTTAGGGGAGGAAATATCAATTGACAGTTTCTCTTAGAATAAGGATACTTTGAGAGTAAATAGTAATGAATTGATGTTGTGCATTGACAAAATTGATTGAGGAATCAGATCTGTATTGAGCAGGTCCGTAAAGACCTGAGGTACCAGTGCACTACCGCAAATAAACTAATCTTAATAGAGGGCCCGAGAGTATACGGTCAAACATTAAGTGATATAAAGAACTCAAGGGCTATTTTCATTTGTTGAAGTAGCCATAGATCCGATACAAAAGTCGTAACTAACAATAAAATCCAAGGGAAATGTAATTTCCATAGTAGTTAAATTATATAGAACATACAGATATAAGTCAACACGGGATTTAAAATAGGTAGTGTGAGAAATAACGGTTGTTTGACTGGTTTCAGGAAACTTGAGTCTTTATAAACCTCTGGGTTGCTGGTTGGATGATTTATATGACTCAATATTATATTTAGTCATAAGTTTGCTCAAAAGTCACACCTAATAATACAATTCCAAAAGGAGAGGAGTGTATAAACCATACTTAGGCGTTTGTAAGGAGTCTATCAAAATATTGGTAATATCAACATGGGAGGTAAATCCTCAAGAGGTTCCTGACTTACGGGAGAGGAAGGTGGAGAAAGAGGTATGAATTTGAGGGGCGTTTAGACAAATTAGAGACCATGATAAAACAGATCCACAAGGTATGTGGAGATAGGGTAGGAAGACAAGACAGCAAGTGGAAGGGCTTGATGCAGCTAGGGTGTGGCTCTCTGAAGCCCTGAAAATGAAGTGTAAAATGGGATGCTTAGTATGTTAAAAAGCACTAGATTGGCTATACCAGAGTGCAGGAAAACTGAAGTTTAGAAATGCTTGATGAATTGAAGTGTTGGTGTAAGTAAACGTTAGGAAAATAACATAATTTGAAGTATTGGAAGCAGCACTGTTACGAACTTGTGGTTCCGTATGAAAAGAAGGAATCAGGCGCAGGAGGAAAATGCGTGTGAGGATCTTTAATGAGTCACCAGTCAAACCAAACAACACTGGTGAACAGAAGAACTCACGACTACAAAACAAACCGGGCGCAACAAGCAAAACCGGCACATACAGGAACCAAAATAAAACAGTCCTCAGGGAACATACTAGAAAACGAAGACAACCGGTAACAAACAATCACACACAATGGGAAGAAGGGAAGGAAGGAATATATACAGGTGTGTGATTGGGAGAAATAAACAGGTGCGACAATTAGACAACACAACTAAGGGAAGCTATGATGGTCAGAAAACCGGTGACGTCGACCGCCGAACACCGCCCGAACAAGAAGAGGGACAGACTTCGGCGGAAGTCGTGACAAGCACAGTTGTCAAAAAGCACAAAAAAAAAAAAAGGAAAAAGCCTAACCATCTTAGTGAGGTGAGTAGAATAGAAAGTGAAGATGCATTTTCTTGTATCTGGGAATAACGTTGGCTAAATTAGTTAGCCACGATAGCTTGGGTGCTTGACTGCCATGTGGAAGAAGAAAAAATAGGAATTATGATTCAGAAAGTTTGGATCAACCTTGTTTATTAGCGGATTTTGGGGTTGAATTATCCTTGGGAGAATCAAGTACAGTATGTAGGTTAATTAAAGGGAGACATAGGTGACCATGTCTAAAACAACTTTGTATTAGAAACCTAGGAGCAAATATCACTAATTCCTTCATCTGAAAAATTGACTACATTTACGACAGAAAAAAGTATTATATTTAGAAATGGTTACAGAAATAAATGTGTTTGTTATTGTTAGACCAATTTCCAATAACAGAGTATTTGTACATGATTATGACAGTGAGAGACCAACCATATAATACCGTGTGTGATGTGAATGGGGGTAGTAATATTTAACTAAAGCATGGAAAGGCCATTTCTGTTTGATTTTAACATATGGTTTAGCACACACACCAACACATACAGACAATCTATTCAATTGTGGAGGTCTCACTGAAGTGTGGGATTTAATTTGTATAGAAATGTTTTGAAAAGTATTTAAGTGGTTTCTGAAAGACAGGGAAAGAAAGGGAGAGAACATTTTATTGGTGTTGAAAGCCCTGAATATTAAAACAATTCCTAATGAAGAATGATTAACTTCATTATGAATTAAAAAGACAAGGGGATTTCATTTTAACATGTGAGAAACACCATTCTCTATCCAAATTGTACTATTACTTTAGGAGATCATAATTTCCTAAGGAGATAATAATGAAGATGGTCTTTGGGAAGTATACAATTGTGCCTTGTTCAGTCTGTATATAGAAGGGAAAGAGAGTTCCCACAGCCCCAGTAGATCTTCCTCCCCGAGGTGGACTGAGACAGTGCCCTGTCATAGCTGATCAAGCTAGGGCAGATAACCATGATGAAGGAATCAGACAGAGAAAGGCTCCCCCGCCTTATACCGAGCCCGAAGGTGACCTTGATGGGTTGGGAGTAATAGGAGGGAGAGAGCGGGAGCCACATAAAGAAAAGGGAAGAAAGAAGGAATATGGTAGGGCTTACCGAAAGTTAAGCTGAACACAGGTGAGCTAGAACGTGCGGTTAGACAAGTGATAGGAAAAGATTCGGCCGCTGTGAAGGGAGACTGGACCCCAGGACAAGGGAACAGGATTGTTTTACAGTGGGCTGTAGACTGAGAGTACAGACAAACTTAATCAGCTAGGTAATAATCTTAGAGATTACTACCATAGACATGCATATTCTTTCTAAAATCCATGACTGTAAACAGGGAGTCAGTCAGTATTTGGAAAGGCTGAGGTGTCACGATCTCCTGAAGGGACAGACCAAGACGCAGCGATGCTTCCAGTATACATTTTTATTATGAACGTAACTGGGAAAAACAAAACGAACGTAACGAAGATCGTGAAGCTGAACACAACTAAACATCAAACAAGCTATGCTCAAACAATAACCCACAAAACCTAATAGAAAACCCCAAACATATATGGTTCCCAATTCGAGACAACGACACACAGCTGCCTCTAATTGGGAACCATTACCCCAACATAGAAATATATCACCTAGAACATAAAAAACCCTACACACCAGCCTGTCTTCTCAGGCCTGGATGTGACATGAGGGATGTATTTAATGCAAATAGTGGTTTGGTAGATCAAAGTCAAAGTCAACATTATTAGTCAGTTGTACAACCAAATGCCTTCAACTGAAATGTGTCTTCCGCATTTAACCCAACCCCTCTGAATCAGAGAGGTGCGGGGGGCTGCCTTAATCGACATCCACGACTTGAAACCCTCCGGTCTTGAAACCCTCCGGTTTCAAGTCCAACACTCTAACCACTAGGCTACCTGCCGCCAGGGGCGGCAGGTAGTTAGAGCCTACTGGTTAGAGTGTTGGACTTGAAACCGGAGGGTTGCAAGTTCGAATCCCCGAGCTGACAAGGTAAAAATCTGTCGTTCTGCCCCTGAACAAGGCAGTTAACCCACTGTTCCCCGGGCGCCGAAGACGTGGATGTCGATTAAGGCAGCCCTTAAGTCAGCCCATGGGTTAAATGCGGAAGACACATTTCGGTTGAAGGCATTTGGTTGTACAACTGACTAATAATGGTGACTGATCCAGGCCAGGGGGGGGATGGTCCTTATCATCAACAGTTGAAGATGGTATTGTTTGAGTGGTATGGGACCTGAAACTTATCAAAAGCAACACCCCATGAAGCCCGAGGCCATAAAAGGGATTACTCCCACATTCAAACAATTGGTAGGAGGGGGAGTAATCAGAAGAGGCACAGTGCAATTCTCAAATTATTCCCAGTAAAGAAAGCAGCACCTAGTAATGACTGGAGAATGGTATTAGACCTACAAGGAATGAATCAGAGTGTAATACCTAGAGCTCCATGTGTCCACATACTTACAGATCCACATCCCATTTTCCGAATTGTCGCCTGTCTGACGTGCTAAAGAAACTAGGATATGCACATAATTAGTACTATTGGATAGGAAACACTTCTAAAACAGTTAAAATAATGTATGTGGGTATAACAGAACTGATATAGCAGGCAAAAACCCGAGAAATTTCTGTCAGGAAATCATTTTTCTTTTGACATTTCCTGACTTTGAATGGCTGTTTATTGAATTCAAGGAAATAGGACTGAGGTTGCAGTACCTATGGCTTCCACTAGATGTCGACAGTCTCTGGACAGTGTAATGGAGTGTTTATAATGGGAGAGAGCCAAAAGGTTGTTGATTTTGTATGACATACCAGGATATCTTTTCTGTGTAGTGCACGAGATACCCAGGAGCGCGCAGCACGGTGTATTACCTTCTGTATCGTGTAGGTTATTATCCGAGTGAAATATAATAGCCAATATAGATAAATGGATGCCTAAGGATAAATTAGAAATTATGTTTGTTTTTTGGGGAGAAAAGTTGATAGGTATAATTTGAACGCGTTCTCTTCACTGTGCAATGAGCGAGTAGACTGGAAATGCTTGGTGGATTTTCTGAACATAATGTGCCAACCAAACGGAGATTCACGGATATATTAAATGACTTTTTCTAACAAAAGAACCATGGATTCTCTTGTTTGGGAAGTTGGGAAGCCCACAGCAGAAGTTCTTCGAAAGGTAAGTGATTCATTTTAGCTCTTATATGAGTTTTGTGAGACCCGAGCTGGATATGAATTTATGCTAATGTGGAAAATATTGGAGGTGCTATCCTCAAACAATCAATTGAAACCAGAAGAATACCTATTCTACCGTAATAGATTTGGTTAATGTATTCTTTAGTATACCAGTACATCTTGTTAGCCAAGGGTGGTTTGGTTTCACCTTTCAGGGGAGGAAATGGATAAATACTAGAATTCTATAAGGTCATAACGGAGGGCCCTACAATCTACTCACAAGCAATTACTAGCGATCTAGAGAAATTTTAGCCTCCAGAGGGAAGCCAAATTTTGATTTATGTAAACTATATTTTAGTGGATAATCCTACTTGTGAAGGATGCAAAACAGGCACATTGCAGTTATTGACATATGGCAGAGCAGGGCCATTAAGTAAGTAAAAGGAAATTGCAACCGTGGAAGACTGAGGTTGTTTATCTAGGGTATACTATAACCAGGGAGGGCCGTACTCTGGACCCCTCTAGAAAAAGGCAATTTTAGAAGCACCAAAGCCCATGATAAAATAATTTGGAACTTGTAATTTGTAAAGATAAAACTGTTGTTTCGGATACCGTTCTGGCATTCCCTAGATATGACCGCCCGTTTACTCAGACTGGACTGTAGGGAGGAGTTCATGACGTCAGTTTTGACCCAGAAACGGGAGGAAGAATAAGCCAGTGGCTTATTACTCCCCTCGTTTGGATAGGGTGGCGCAGGCTATGCCTGTGTTTGCAATCAGTTATAGCGGCAGCCCAGGCAGTGGAGGATTCTCTTAGAGATCTACATGCAGCGTCAATCTTGCTATTAGAACATAAGATGGCGTATAGGTCTCCAGCTAGACATTTATCTTGTATGATTATATTGTTAAACATGTCAAATTGACAATTGAGAGATGACCTACTCTGAACCCCTCCACCCTTATTCCAATAGCTACTAACAGGAGTCCACATGATTAACTGAGACGGAGAAAGTTGTGTTGCATAGGCCTGATTTGACAGATTTGCCATTAACAGATGGGGAAATTACTATTTTTGTAGATGGGTCTTCCAGGAAGAACCCAGATGGTTCGAATGCAACTGGGTATGATGTTGTTACTCTTACTAAAACCTTAGAGGCTGAATCACTACCTAGTCACTATTCTGTGCAGCAGGTAGAAATGGTGGCCCTTACAAGGGCATGTGAATTGAGCATTAAGGTAATTTACCAATTTTGCCCAAGTACCTGTTTAAAAAAAACGCAGTTTTGATACATGGGCAGAGCCATGTATCAACAGGAGAGATTGTAGAAGATAGTTAGACAACACTTCATAGCATACGGAATAACAAATTACAAAAAAAAAAATTTAAGCAGGAAGGAACTTTCCCTCGCTGCCTTTCAGTATCCACCAAAGGAATGTTTTGTCTAGAGAGAGTGTGGCCCGCTTAAAAACTCTAACATCAAAAGATTGGACTTTGAAACATTATTTATAACATAAAGAATGTGGTAATTTAAAGAACAATCTGAGGGTGTACACAGAGGCTGTACACATTCCAGTTGTCAGGTTTGCATACTCAATTTTTTATAAAATATATGATTAACCTCTTAGGGATAACCGGCGCGCTAGCGGGTGAAATGTAAGGCGCCAAATTCAAAATCCAAAAGTTGAATTATTAAACATTCATCAATATACAAGTGTTGCATAGTCATCAAAAGCTCTGATTCTTGGCAATATCACAGCGTTGTCAGATTTCAAGAAGGCTTCACGGCGAAAGCACAACATTTGATTGTTTGAGGATAGCACCTCACATTTATACATTAGCATAAATTCAAAACCATCGCGGGTCACACAAAACCCATATAAGAGCTCAAATAAATCACTTACCTTTCGAAGAACTTCTGCTGAGGGCATCCTAAGTGTCCAAGGAAGACATCCAATGGTTCTTTTGTTAGAAAAAGTCATTTATTATATCCATAAATCTCAGTTTGGTTGGTGCGTTATGATCAGAAAATCCACCGTCGAGTCGCCCACTGAACCGTGAAGAGAAAGCGTTCAAATTGTACCCATCAACTTTGTCCAAACAAATCAAACATCATTTATAATGTATCCTTAGGTACACTTTTATGTATATTTACTATAATATTTCAACCGGATGATAACCTGAACGATAGGAAAGGAAAAAACCAAAGAGCGCGAGACCGTGAAAGCGCAAGTCATTCTATTGACTTCCTGGGTCCACTTCTAAATTCTTCTTCTATTCGCTTCTAATTCAAACTAACGTCATGAAACCCTGTCTAAAGACTGTTGACGTCCAGTGGAAGCCATAGGTACTGCAGTCTGAGTCCTAGATAATATTAAATCCCATAGGCAGCCAGGAGAAAAAGGTAATTAAAAAAAAAACTGCAAACGTACATCGCGAGCTGAATGTTACGAAATGGTTAGAAGCTCTGAAACTCTCAACACGAGTGAAGAAGGTAAAGACTAGACCAGAACATTCACAGTCTGCAGATGTGCATGTAAAGTAGTCTAGAACTTTGACTAAAGCCACAAGGGTGAAGAACTGTCACGGTTTTCCAATGGAGCGGACCAAGACGCAGTGAGGTTTCCAGTATACATACTTTAATTAAAGTGCAAACTGGCAAAAAAATAAAAAAATTAAATTAAAAAAACCAATAAACAAAGAACCAACCGTCACGCAGGTGTGGCGCAAACAATAACCCACAGGGCAACTGGGGCAGGGAACCAACTTAAATAGGATTCCCAATTAGAGACAACGACTAACAGCTGCCTCTAATTGGGAACCCAAACCAACCAACATAGAAATATAACCATAGAACCAAAAACACCCCTGATCACGTCCTGACCAAAAACACCAATGAGCAGCCAAAAGGGCTATCTATGGCCAGGACGTGACAAGAACAGTTCCCTCCTACAACCGTGTGGTACACCTGAAGTATCTATTCTAACAAACACTCCAAGACCAGAAAAGCTCTACTACAAAGGACATTGGGACTTCTGGTGGACAAACCAGAGTCTTTACATCCCTCGATCACTATGGTGAAGTTAAGGGTTATGTATGCCTGCAGGCCTCTTGCCTAAGCACTCCCTAGGTGCCTTCCCCTTCCCCCCCGGGAACAAACACAGAAAAATACAAACTATTTCAAATAATCAATACAGACCTTTTGATAGACATCAGCAGGACCAGTTACAATATACTACAAAAATAACCTGTCTGAGCAACAACTATCAACACTCGGGTATAACCAAACACTTAATCTTCAGCCATAAACCTCATCAATCCGCCTCCTCTCTCTCTCAGTCTGCTCTCTTCTGAGCAACAGAACACTGGCTTATATAGCTAGAGAAGGTGTCTAATGGGATACAGCTGTATCCTGACGAGGGGGCGGGGTCAGCTCCAATTAGTAATGGGGATAATTCAGGAAGCCATCCTGAAACACACACACATACAAGCAAAAGCACAACACAGAAACTGGGGAACGTAACAGACCCATTGAGTTCAACAGAGAGACGGCAAAGACATCTACTCGTAAATGTATACACTACATTTCTTATCCGAATGAGCGGTCGTAAATTTGCAAAGTATTCATATTCCTGTGAGTGTAGCTTCCAAATGTATGTACAATAGGTTGACTCTTTGTCTCTCCTTCTCCTTACTTGCCCCTCCCTTTACATTGTGTAACCAAACGGTCATGCTTTTGTTAGTCCACTAGGGAACTGTTTTCATTGTATTACCTATACCGTGTGTGTGTGCTGATTTTGTTAGTTAGTAAATAAATAATTAAGCCAATTTGTGTATCTTCTGATTCATCAATTAGGTTATGGTTTTTGCAGATATCCAAGGAGTATGTGACGTTCAGAATGAGACTGATATGAGGTAATAATAATTAATAAGTGACTGTTATCGAGATATATATCTATATATCTTAGAGTTTAAGTTGGGAGATAGTAATTCGTTAAACCATTTTTCCCGTGGTGCCCCAAATTTATAATGAGTTAATAGTTACATGATTAATTTAATCTAATAACAATTAAACATAGTAATTATTAGATGAATAACAGTCATCAGATTGTAATGCGTGCGTACTGGCGGATGAGAAGTCAGACGCAGGAGAGCAAAACTGTGTTACGCAATGGTGCGGTTTATTAATGAAAACCCACCGGACACAGAACAATCAATTTGGGAAAAACCCCGTTACACACCAAATGAACGTGCACTAGCATTTACAAATAACAATTCCGGACAAGGACATGGGGGAAACAGAGGGTTAAATGCACAACATGTAATGGTGGAATTGAAACCAGGTGTGTGGGAAGACAAGACAAAACAAATGGAAAAATGAAAAATAGATCGATGATGGCTAGAAGACCGGCGACGCCGAGAGCCCCCCGAGCAAGGAGAGGAACCAACTTCGGCGGAAGTCGTGACACAGATTGATGATAGTCATGTTACAACACAGTGCAAGAGGCGTCACTACAGTCCCTGGTTCGAATCCAGGCTGTATCACATCCGGACGTGATTGGGAGTCCCATAGGGCGGCGCACAATTGGCCCAGTGTCGTCTGGGTTTGGCCGGGGTAGGCAGTCTTTGTAAATAAGAATTTGTTCTTAACTGACTTGCCTAGTTAATTAAAGGTTAAATAAAAAATATAAAAAATTATTCAATGTCAAATGTAGGTGGGGCCCCCCACCCCCAACCAAAGGGCCCCCAAAATTCTAGAGCCGCGTGTAATTCATAAACAACTTCGCTATTGAAATGCATGCAGCAGGTGATGAGACCAGTTCCAGAAAGTATTACTATATCAAAACCTAAAAACATATTGTAATACAGTCATCAGTACTATTCATACAAACCCACGGGACCTCCTCAGCACAGACACACAAGAATATGATTATTGACTTTATTTTAAATGACGATGTAATGGTGGATGAATCACATTGTTAAATGTGGTAGCTGCAAGCTGTCTGTTTACATCCCTCTCAGTCCAACCACCAGACTGCTATAGTACAGGGAGAGAGGTTACAAGAGAAAAGGGTGGGGGACTAGGTGGAGATTCAGATCTCCTGTAGAGGTACCCTCCTGTAGCTTATCAACCAGCTAGTTAGTAGAATCAGGTGCACTAGATGAGGGTTGAAGAATTCACAAGACGGTAACTCCCCAGGAGTGCCCTGTATCAGATCATGCTGGATCTTGTGTCAAGTCTGTTGATTTCATCTTCTTCTGGTCATCCTCATTGTGGTACTCCAGCCCTCTGGGGCCTGATTGGAGTCACACTTTTCCCCCAGCCGCAGCTAACACACCTGATTAAACTAATTGCATTCCGAGAACTAGAGTTGCCCATCTCCATGATAGACTGTCACCATGATCACCTGGAAAACATAGTTTCAGAATTATTTTGTTTGAAAACTGTAGCAACACTAGTTGCTACAATCAATGCTCTCATATCTACCCTACATGCTTGTGGTTGGCAAAGAAAGCAAACAGGTACAGGTAACAAACATTAATTGAAGTGTAGTCAATGTGTTTCTGAGTTGGATCTTGTCTACAGACAGTAGCCAGGGAGAGGTGAGGTGGGGAATGGAATTAGTCTAGATAGAATAGTGTTTCTTAATTCTGGTCCTGGGGACTCAATGGGGTGCACATTATTGTTTTTGTCTAGCACTACACACAGACAATTCAAATGATCCATTTATTTACATTTTAGTTATTTAGCAGACACTCTTATCCAGTACAACTTACAGTTAGTGCATTCATCTTATTTGTATTTATTATGGATCCCCATTAGCTGCTGCCAAGCTACTCTTCCTGGGGTCCAGCAATATAAGACAGTTATATACAGTTTAAAAGTGACTTTAATTTTGTAAGGGAAAGGGGTAACCTAGTCAGTTGTCCAACTGAATGCCTTCAACTGAAATGTGTCTTCTGCATTTAACCCAACCCCTCTGAATCAGAGGTGCAGGGGGCTGCCTTAATCGACATCCACGTCTTTGGCGCCTGGGGAACAGTGGGTTAACTGCCCTGCTCAGGGGCAGAACGACAGATTTTTACCGATAATTTGTTTTATTTTGGGGGAGGGGGTGAAGAGGTAGGGTTTCAGATGGGCAGGGACTCTGATGTCCTAGCTTCAGGGGGAAGCTGGTTCCACCATTGGGGTACCAGGGCAGAGCGAGCCCGTAGGGGTTGGAGGGCCAAGAGACCAGAGGTGGCAGAACGGAGTGCTCGGGATGGGGTGTAGGGTTTGACCATAGCCTGAAGGTAAGGAGGGGCAGTTCTTGCTGTTCCGTAGGCAAGCACCATGGTCTTGTAGTGGATGCGAGCTTCGACTGGAAGCCAGTAGAGTATGCAGAGGAGCGGGGTGACATGCGAGAACTTGGGAAGGTTAAAAACCAGGCAGGCTGCAGCGTCCTGGATAAGTTGCAGGGGTTTGATGGCACAAGTGAGGAGTGCAGCCAACAGAGAGTTGTCAGAAGGAGAAAAGTAGTCAATTGTCATTCGCATAGCAATGATAGGCGAGACCATGTGAGGATATGACGGAGCCGAGTGACTTAATGTATAGTGAGAATTCATCGGCGAGTGGGTAACCCACCTCTACCATCTGTCCTATTGGTCAACGTGCAATCATTGGAGAATAAACTTGATGAGCTCTGTTCAAGACTATCCTACCAACGGGACATAAAAAAATGTAATATCTTATGTTTCACCGAGTCGTGGCTGAACGACGACATGGATAATATACAGTTGGCTGGTTTTCCGTGCATCGGCAAGACAAAACAGCTGCCAAGGGTTGGCGGTCTATGTCTATTTGTCAATAACAGCTGGTGCGAAAAATCAAAAATTAAGGAAGTCTCTAGGTTTTGCATGATAAGTTGTAGACCACACTATTTACCAATAGAGTTTTCATCAATATTTTTCATAGCTATCTATTTACCACCACAAAACAGATGCCGGCACTAGGACTGCACTCAATGAGCTGTATACCACCATAAGCAAACAGGAAAACTCTCATCCAGAGGCGGCGCTCCTAGCGGCCGAGGACTTGAATGCAGGGAAACTTAAATCCGTTTTACCTCATTTCTACCAGCATGTTAAATGTGCAACCAGAGGGAAAAGAACTCTAGACCACTTTACTCCACACACAGAGGCGCGTACAAAGCTCTCCCGCAACATCCGCACTGAGCTAAAGGGTAGAGCTGCCGCTTTCAAGGAGCGGCAGCTCTAACCCGGACCCGCTATGCCCTCAGAGGAACCCGGACCCGCTATGCCCTCAGAGGAACCATCAAACAGGCAAAGCGTCAATACAGGACTAAGATTGAATCGTACAACACCGGCTCCAACCCTCGTTGATGTGACAGACTACAAAGAGAAGCACAGCCGCGGGCTGCCCAGTGACACGAGCCCAGTGACACGAGCCTGGTTAGTGTGTCACTAGATTGATATACTACTCAGGCTTTTATAAAGCTAACCAGCTTCAGTTAGCTTCACATTCCAGGTCAGGCTTCATCCTTACTACTACAGTGGATATTGCTTGTCTGCCTGCGGCTAACTCTAGCAGGCTTTTAACTGTGTGTGCATGTCGCACATGGCTAGTCGAATACCAAACTTTTCATTGAGACAATACGGAAACATCAATCCATGGGTGGGTCAGAACTCTTCATTGAGACATCAATCCATGTGCAAGTCAGTGCTACATTTTAAGTTGTAACAAAATCAAAAGTTATTTAACAAATTCAGCAGGCTATGCTGTGAAATAGGCTTTTAAAAGTGCTGTCTTTGGTGTGCTTAACAATGCACTAGCAGCTTTTTCCCACTACTATTGCCCCTTCTATCAACAGCTTGTTGCGTTGTGGCATTTGGGCAATCATGGGTACACTAGCAATGGCTGCCAGTCTTGACTTGAATGGGAACCATCTATGTTTATGGTTGGTTGCGGCTGTCAGTTTGCCTTTTGCAAATGTCTAAATACAATCGCGCAAAAAACGTACAGTTTAGGAAGCAAATGCTGTCCTTACTAAATGTGTAATGTGATAGGTATTTTAATATTTTTTAAAAGTACACACAAAAAAAACATTTGATTAATAAAATGTTGAATCAGTAGTCACCTTCCTCAAATGTGACCGGCCGGCTCGGTCTTATGTAGCAACATTTAGATAAAAGCAGAGGGTATAAAATTCAATACAGTTGAGGAACAATGGGAAAGTAATTCTGCTTTGAAAGTTGATAAACTTGTAACCTCACTTTTGAGAAAATGGCCCTTGAATTTTTGGGTGCACGTACTGGAGAGCTATTTTTTGTCTACTCCCATTCAACATCATGCACACCCTCTTAAACCTTTGCCCCACTCATCCCTTTAAGGATTCATATGCATGACATCAGCAGCCTGGTGGTCCAAAATAGCATAACTGGTGTATTTTAACACCCATAAACCCATCCGTTTAAACATTCTTTTAGTCGAACGTAAACGTAAAGTTAGCTGGCTAGTCAGTTCAAATAATGACCAATTGTGCAAGTTCTCTCACTTAAAAAGATGAGAGAGGCCTGTAATTTTCATCATAGGTACACTTCAACTATGACAGACAAAATGAGGGAAAAAAATCCAGAAAATCACATTGTAGGATTTTTTATGAATTTATTAGAAAATTATGGTGGAAAATAAGTATTTGGTCACATACAAACAAGCAAGATTTCTGGCTCTCACAGACCTGTAACTTCTTCTTTAAGAGGCTCCTCTGTCCTCCACTCGTTACCTGTATTAATGGCACCTGTTTGAACTTGTTATCAGTATAAAAGACACCTGTCCACAACCTTAAACAGTCACACTCCAAACTCCACTATGGCCAAGACCAAAGAGCTGTCAAAGGACACCAGAAACAAAATTGTATACCTGCCTTAGGTTGGGAAGACTGAATCTGCAATAGGTAAGCAGCTTGGTTTGAAGAAATCAACTGTGGGAGCAATTATTAGGAAATGGAAGACATACAAGACCACTGATAATCTTCCTCGATCTGGGGCTCCACGCAAGATCTCACCCCGTGGGGTCAAAATGATCACAAGAATGGTGAGCAAAAATCCCAGAACCACATGGGGGGACCTAGTGAATGACCTGCAGAGAGCTGGGACCAAAGTAACCTAGCCTACCATCAGTAACCAAGCCTACCATCAGTAACACACTACGCCGCCAGGGACTCAAATCCTGCAGTGCCAGACGTGTCCCCCTGCTTAAGCCAGTACATGTTCAGGCCCGTCTGAAGTTTGCTAGAGAGCATTTGGATGATCCAGATGAGGATTGGGAGAATGTCATATGGTCAGATGAAAC
This sequence comes from Brachymystax lenok tsinlingensis, assembly GCA_030435695.1. Classification (NCBI taxonomy): domain Eukaryota; kingdom Metazoa; phylum Chordata; class Actinopteri; order Salmoniformes; family Salmonidae; genus Brachymystax; species Brachymystax lenok. The sequence continues at coordinate 179,889 of CM059793.1, forward strand.
CAAAATAGAACTTTTTGGTAAGAACTCAACTCGTCGTGTTTGGAGGACAAAGAATGCTGAGTTGCATCCAAAGAACACCATACCTACTGTGAAGCATGGGGTGGAAACATCATGCTTTGGGGCTGTTTTTCTGCAAAGGGACCAGGACGACTGATCCGTGTAAAGGAAAGAATGAATGGGGCCATGTATCGTGAGATTTTGAGTGAAAACCTCCTTCCATCAGCAAGGGCATTGAAGATGAAACGTGGCTGGGTCTTTCAGCATGACAATGATCCCAAACACACCGCCTGGCAACTAAGGAGTGGCTTCAGAAGAAGCATTTCAAGGTCCTGGAGTGGCCTAGCCAGTCTCCAGATCTCAACCCCATAGAAAATCTTTGGAGGGAGTTGAAAGTCCGTGTTGCCCAGCGACAGCCCCAAAACATCACTGCTCTAGAGGAGATCTGCATGGAGGAATGGGACAAAATACCAGCAACAGTGTGTGAAAACCTTGTGAAGACTTACAGAAAACGTTTGAACTCTGTCATTGCCAACAAAGGGTATATAACAAAGTATTGAGATAAACTTTTGTTATTGACCAAATACTTATTTTCCACCATAATTTGCAAATAAATAAATTAAAAATCCTACAATGTGATTTTCTGGATTTCTTTTTCTCATTTCGTCTGTCATAGTTGAAGTGTACCTATGATGAAAATTACAGGCCTCTCTCATCTTTTTAAGTTGGAGAACTTGCACAATTGGTGGCTGACTAAATACTTTTTTGCCCCACTGTATAGCTGACAACCTCTTAACTTGAGCTCATTTGGATTAATTATTACAGGAAAATAAAGTCACAACAAGATCATTATTTACAAGTTATTGGCAAGATAATGACAGAAAATATCTTACGGTTGTGAGTGTGACTAAATAAAAGCAGGGCATTCTACCGGAGAATGTTAGAATTTGGACACTATCTTGGTCTCGGAGGCCTAACGCAATATTCCTAATTTGACTTTGGTGCAGGTCATATTGTTTTTCACATTACTGCCTCTGGTAAACACACACTATATCAAATAAAATATACGTTTATTTGTCATATGCACAGGATACAGAAGGTATAAACAGTACAGTGATATGGTACCTTGCATAGTGGAGGCTTTTGTTCAGACATGCAGCTAGCTAACTAGCTAAACAATTGACCATAATCCCAACTCATGTTACTACCCTGCATGAATCTGCAGGTAGCTAACAAACTAGATGCAATGTTAGCTAGCTAGCTAACATTAGGCTATAACTAGCAATGCAAATGGCTCTGAGATATGAAAAATATTACCACACAGATGCACGTGATGCACGTAATGTTAGCTAGCGAGCCAGCTAACGTTAGCTAGCTAACAGTACGCTTACATTTTCAATGAAAATGACTGACTAAATTAGAAACGCATAATATCTGAAAATGTAGCTAGTTAGACTCTCTTACCGATATACTTGGATGAACGCTTCTCCCTCTCTGTCACGGATACAATGGTTGCCCTTACTTTGAAGATGTAATCCGGTGTTTTAGTGTTTTATAGGACAGCGATCTGTGTTTTCTCTTTTTGACTCCCTCTGCATATTTGCAATCAAATGCCAGAATTTTCTAGATCTCCTTAGCTATTCTACTCTGCACCAGGCATTCCACTGATTTCAAAACTCTGTCCTCCAGAAAGTGAAGAGCAATTACTTTGCAGTTATTCGTGATATCTTTAAAAAAAGCCACGTTTGAAAGGATTACCTACACATACTGAGCAGGCCTTTGTTATAGACAGAAGCGTGCTACATGGCAGACCAATCTGAACTCATCTCTCAGCATGTCCATCCCATCCATTATATTAGCGAATCAAATGGTAGCAGGAAGGTTCCTGACTTTTTCCATGGCTAAACCAACTAGGCTCTAAATGTAACAATTTTGTTAACATTTACAGATGGCACACACGTTTGTTACTAAGGCACATGAAAGTTCACATGTTCCAGAAGGCATTTATGCCAAAAGAAAACACATTTTGAGAAAAAATACATGTTTACATTCAAATGCCTCTCCTGTGAAGTAGTGACGTGCGACATACGCCTAGTTTCCTGAAACAAGTTACAAATGAAGGAGATGAGGACTTTGTGAGAGGGAGGGTATCTGATGTCATTGGTCCTCAACTCATGTCTCAGACACTTCATTCAGGATAAATGGAGTTAGACCTTAGTTAGCCTACCCCGGAGCAGGTTAGTTCTGAAGGATTCATTGCCATAGAAAAGGTGGGACACTTTCACAGTACCGGTTATCCTAAATTAAACCTTGCCTGGAAACCCAACGTTGAATTGCATTTAGTTTCCTCTCATGACCTCTACAAGCCAGAATGTTGAATAAAATTATATTTTACATACTTTGTGAGACAATATATCCATAAAAACACATCCTGATTCAAAACGCTAATTTCTGCCCGCGGTAGAATTCAATGCAATTCAACATCGGGTTTCCAGGAAAGTTGAACCCAGAGTTGACCAAAGTTACCTTGCTAACTCCTGAAACCTGATTTGTAGTATAGGGCTCAGGACGAAGCCCTTTCTGTTGCTGTCTCCTCTGTCCGACCGGCTTCAGCACTGTGCTCCCAGTTCACCCCCAACAAGCTGATCACTGTGTATGTGAATGCATCCATCTAGCCACACATACACATAACTGTAAATCAACCATACACTAACACAATCTACAAACAATTAACAAACCAATCAGTAATTAGCAAGGGGTGAAGCGGGTCACCTCCTCCAGAACCTCAAAGTGGGCTCGTACCTGGGGGTTTTGCATTGGAAGGAGATGTACTAATTATTACACACACCCACGTAAATAGATAAAGGAAGGTTTCCAGTAGAACATAATATTACAATAATGAGAAAAGAGTAAATGTACAAAAAACATGTTATTCTGTACTTACTTTCATTGGAGTTGTACTGTATTGTCAAATGTGTTGGCGGATTACAGCTGGATATCCTTGATCTACAAAATGTGATAAAAATAAGCAATATCAGATCAAGACTGAAACAAAAAACTTGTTGTAAATTATAGACATTTATCATAGGACTGGATGGTTTCAAATACTAATGTTAATTAGCTAGCTAGCTAGTTGTTCTACTCAATAAGGCCTTTTAAAACAGGAAGTCAACTCGGCTGTTTACAACTAGCAATAAGACGACTAGGTAGGAATTGTAGCTAAGACTTGAATGTCTCTCTGGTTGATAACGTTAACTAGCTATGTCCAAGCAATGTATAGCCAGATATTAGTATTTCTGGCTTAGTCATAAATAGCTAGCTAGCTAAATAACTGGCTAGGTAGCTAACGTTATAACATTTAGGACATTCAGTACCAGTCAAAAGTTTGGACACATCTACTCATTCAAAGGTTTTTCTATATTTGTTTTACTATTTTCTACATTGTAGAATAATAGTGAAGACATCAACACTATGACATAACACATATGGAATCATGTACAGTGAGGGAAAAAATTATTTGATCCCCTGCTGATTTTGTACGTTTGCCCACTGACAAAGAAATGATCCGTCTATAATTTTAATGGTAGGTTTATTTGAACAGTGAGAGACAGAATAACAAAGAAAAACATAGAAAAATGCATGTAAAAAAATGTATAAATGGAATTGCATTTTAATGAGGGAAATAAGTATTTGACCCCTCTGCAAAACATGACTTAGTACTTGGTGGCAAAACCCTTGTTGGCAATAACAGAAGTCAGACGTTTCTTATAGTTGGCCACCAGGTTAGCACACATCTCAGGAGGGATTTTGTCCCACTCCTCTTTGCAGATCTTCTCCAAGTCATTAAGGTTTCGAGGCTGATGTTTGGCAACTCGAACTTTCAGCTCCCTCCACAGATTTTCTATGGGATTAAGGTCTGGAGACTGGCTAGGCCACTCCAGGACCTTAATGTGCTTCTTCTTGAGCCACTCCTTTGTTGCCTTGGTCGTGTGTTTTGGGTCATTGTCATGCTGGAATACCCATCCACGACCTATTTTCAATGCCCTGGCTGAGGGAAGGTTCTCACCCAAGATTTGACGATACATGGCCCCGTCCATCGTCCCTTTGATGTGGTGAAGTTGTCCTGTCCCCTTAGCAGAAAAACAGCCCCAAAGCATAATGTTTCCACCTACATGTTTGACAGTGGGGATGGTGTTCTTGGGGTCATAGGCAGCATTCCTCCTCCTCCAAACACGGCGAGTTGAGTTGATGCCAAAGAGCTCCATTTTGGTCTCATCTGACTAATTTTACCGTTCAATGTTTAAACATTACCTAACCTAGCTAGCTAGCTAACGTAGCTAACGTTAACTAGCTTGTTAGCGAAACACAACGTCTCACTGTTCAAATAAACCTACCATTAAAATTAGACTGATCATTTCTTTGTCAGAAGGCAAACGTACAAAATCAGCAGGGGATCAAATACTTTTTTCCCTCACTGTAATAACCAAAAAAGTGTTAAACAAATCAAAATATATTTTATATTTCAGATTCTTCAAAGTAGCCACACTTTGCCTTGACAGCTTTGCACGCTCTTTATAAAGAAGATACAGAAAAGTGTGCAAAGCTGTCAAGGCAAATGGTGGCTACTTTGGAGAAACTAAAATATAAAATATATTTTGATTTGTTTAACACTTTTTTGGTTACTACATGATTCCATGTGTTATTTCATAGTTTTGATGTCTTCACTATTAGGTAGAAAACAGTAAAAATAAAGAAAAACCCTTGAACCAATAGGTGTTTCCAAATGTTTGACTGGTACTGTAGATGTGTTCGCTGACAGGAAAAACTATTATTGGTAACGTCAGCTAACAGGATAGCCTTTTCGCTCCGGGAGACCTGTAAGTTACACATTGGTGTATCCAATGTGTACAGGTCTCCTAGAGCGAAGAGGCTACTAGCCCGGAGGAATGTAACTTAGCTAGTTTGGTTGTCTGTAACCTAACGTTAGCTAACTAGATAGCTAATGTTAACTACCTAGCCAGCTAACTAACTAGCTAAAAGTAGTGTCCCCTAATATCAGAAATACAAATGGCACTGTTCGCTAACGTAACTGGCTAACGCTGTCTAGCTAGCTACAATGTTAACATAGATGAAATGGGAATAAAATTACTTATTAGGTTACAATGACTGAAAGTCCTGTCAAACTAGCTAGCTGTGTATCTTATGGTGGGGGGGTTAATAGTTATATCTTATGAAATAGTTCCCTAGACAGCTAGCTACCGTTCAATGTTTAAACATTACCTAACCTAGCTAGCTAGCTAACGTAGCTAACGTTAACTAGCTTGTTAGCGAAACACAAACAGAACAATGCATAGAATGATCTGCACAAAAAGGCAACCAAGCAAGGACTATTAGCTAACTAACCCACTTTTGTCTGTTTTAACTAACGTTAACAACTGTCACTGCCCAGAGACAGTTTCAACAAACAAAGTAACACCTTTTTACCTTAAATAATTCTTACCTTAACTTGTTAGGGAGTGGCAGCTGAGGGGTCGGTTTTGGAGAGCCTGGCGTGCCCAAAGTAAAATGCCTCCCATTCAGGCCCAGAAAATAGGATATGCACATATTTAGTACCATTGGATAGGAAACACTCTGAATTTTCCAAAAGTGTTAACCGTTTGTCTGTGAGTGAAACAGAACGCATATGGCAGGCGAAACCCCGAGGAATTTCTGTCCTGGAAAAAGTGATTTTGACACATTGCTCATTTGGAACCCGTTCCTCATGAAAATGACCACATAAGGGCATATGAATGCAGTACCCATCGCTTCCTTTAGATGTCAACAGTCTCGAGACAGTGTAAATTTTCAATTTGGATGAATTAGACCAGAGAAGAAGAGCAAACCAGGAAGTGACCTTTTTATGTAAACAGTACCCAGCGCACGCTCCCGACAAGGTACGCAGTGTCTTTTTTACCGTATTTATCGATCAGTTTATATTCCGGTTGATTTATAATAGTAAATATACGTAAAAGTGTTCCTAAGGATACATTTAAAACTATGTTTGATTGTTCTTGGACAAGTTTATAGGTATAAGATGAACGAGTTTGCGTCACGTTTCAATGGAGGAGTGGAAGCTGTCGTTTCTGATTATAACGCGTGAACCAAATGGATAAAATACATTACTTTTTCTAACAAAAGAACCATGGATTGTCTTCGTTGGACACTTAGGATGACCTCAGCAGAAGTTCTTCAACAGGTAATTGATTTGTTTTCGCTGTGAAATGTGTTATGTGTGTGCCGTGATGGCTAATCGATTCATGGCTATGGGAAAAATATGTGAGGTGCTACCCTCAAACAATCAAATGTGCTGCTTTCGCCGTAAAGCCTTTTTGAAATCTGACAACGCTGTGATATTGCCAAGAAACAGAGCTTTTGATGAGTATGGAACACTTGTATATTGGTGGATGTTTAATAATTCAACTTTTGGATTTTGAATTTGGCGCCTTACATTTCACCTGGTAGTGTCGGGATTGGGGCGCTAGCGCCCCAGCAATCCCTGAGAGGTTCATAATAGCTAGTTAGTGGTGATGTTACGTTTAATACCGGAGCTTCAAAATTGCTAAGCAACTAACTTCAAAGCAGTGTGCCTTCTTCTTCGGGTGGCTTTCCGGCAGACTAGACGCTGTGTTGCGTACTGCTGTCTTTCGCAGGTCGGAGTATGGATTGCACATTTTGATCGTCCCAAAGAATTGTGAGAAAAACGTAAATTGCACCACCATACACCTACACACTATCCCCCAAAACCCACCACCCATCCCACTTGGCCATAAACGATCCTACACCAGGCCGTCGGCCTGGGAGGATGGAACCCCATCCATCCTCAACAACAACAAAAAAAATGTAAAGCTGTTGCGCAACAACTCACTTCCTTCCTGAAGACAAATGATGTATACAAAATGCTTAAGTCTGGTCTTAGACTCCAAAATAGAACTGAGACTGCATTCATACAGGTGGTAAATTACCGTTTAATGAAAGATGACGCCAGAGAACAAAGCTGACGTTTTACATATTCCTAACCAATTGTGTTTCTTTGCGTTGTTTGTAACTTATTTTTTTAAAATTATTTTGTACATAATGTTGCTGCTACCGTCTTCTATGACCGAAAATAACTTCTGGGCTTCAGAACTGCGATTACTCACCACGAACTGGCAGAATCCTTTTTTTCCTTTAACGAGTCCGACGAGCCCGACGTGAATGATATACTGCTCTCCCGGGTACAGGCCCAGATCCCCGTAATTTGCGTGAAGAGAAGGCGTAGAAAAAGGGGCCAGAGGGTGGCTGCCTTCCGAGAACTCATAGGCGACCGAATAAACCCTAACTTCCTTCCCTTCTGCTAGCAAACGTACAATCTTTGGACAAAAAAATCGATTACCTAATTATTAAACTACCAACGGGACATTCAAAACTGTAATATCTTATGCATCACAGAGTCGTGGCTGAACGACGACATTATCAAGATACAGCTGGCTGGTTATACACTGAATCGGCAGGACAGAACAGCGGCATCTGGTAAGACAAGGGGCGGCGGACTATGTATTTTTGTAAATAACAGATGGTGAACGATATCTAAGGTTTTGCGCGCCTGAAGTAGAGCATCTCATGATAAGCTGTAGACCACACTATCTGATGCTGGCACTTAGACCGCACTCAATGAGCTGTATCCTGCCATAAGCAAACAGGAAAAAGTAGCCTTTAACTTCTTAGGGCTAGGGGGCAGTATTTTGAAGCTAGGATATGCATATAATTAGTAGCTTTGGATAGAAAACACTCTGAAGTTTCTAAAACTGTTAAAATAATGTCTGTGAGGATAACAGAACTGATATGGCAGGCAAAAACCCGAGCAAAATCCATCCGGGAAGTCTGAATCAGTCATGTTACACTGTTTTCAATAGGCCAGCAATTCAAAGCCTCATAGTTTAACCCCCAGATTGCAGTTCCTATGGCTTCCACTAGATTTCAACAGTCTTTAGAAAAAGGTTGGAAGCTTCAATCATGAAAATCAAGGGAGTTAGACCACTTGTTCCTGAGTTCACGTCAAGTGTCCTGTTTTGGATTTTGCGCGTAACAGGGGAGTGCGCGCTCAGTTCTTTTTCTCTTCTATTCAGCAGGTTATATTCCGTCTGAAATATTATAGTGTATATTCATTTTAGGGTATCCGAGTATTGATTACAAATGCTGTTTGACTTATTTCGGACTAACTTCACGGGTACTTTTGGGATATCGTTTGTCTGCATGGATGAAAGCCTTTGGGCAGGTGGATTACTGAACAAAACGTGCCAACCAAACAGAGCTATATGGATAATAAGAGGAACTTTATCGAACAAAAGGACCTTTTATTGTGTAACCTGGACGCTTTGATATGCCATCAGAGGAAGATCATCAAAGGTAAGCAATTTATTTTATGCTATTTTTGAGTTTTGTGACACCTCTGCTGGTTATGTTATTATGCTAATTGAGTTTTTGAGTGGGGCGCTGTCCTCAGACAATCAAATGTTCTGCTTTCGCCGAAAAGCCTTTTTGAAATCTGACAATGCTGTTAGATTAACAAGAGTCTAAGCTTTTGAAGGGTGTGCAGCATTTGTATTTACATGAATGTTTGAAATGAGTATTTTTGTAATTTTAATTTGGCACTCTGCATTTCACCGGATGTTGTCAAAATCGATCCCGTTCACGGGATTGGATCCGTAACAGGTTAATGCAGGGAAACTTAAATCCATTTTACCAAATTTCTATCAGCATGTTAAATGTGCAACCAGAGGGAAAAAACTCTGGACCACCTTTACTCCACACACAGAGATGCATACAAAGCTCTCCCTCGCCCTCCAATTGGCAAATCTGGCCATAATTCTATCCTCCTGAAACCTGCTTACAAGCAAAATTAAAGCAGGAAGCACCAGTGACTAGATCAATAAAAAAGTGGTCAGATGAAGCAGATGTTAAACTACAGGACTGTTTTGCAGCACAGACTGGAACATGTTCCGGGATTCCTCCGATGGCATTGAGGAGTACACCACATCAGTCATTGGCTTCATCAATAAGTGCATCGATGACATTCATCAATAGGTGCATCGATGACAGAACTGCCCAGTGACACAAGCCTACCAGATGAGCTAAACAATTTCTATGCTCAATTCGAGGCAAATAACACTGAAACATGCATGAGAATACCAGCTGTTCCGGAACACTGTGTGATCACGCTCTCCGCAGCCAAAATGACCTTTAAGACCTTTAAACAGGTCAACATTCACAAGGCCGCAGGGCCAGACGGATAACCAGGACGTGTACTGCGAGCATGCGCTGACCAACTGGCAAGTGTCTTCACTGACATTTTCAAGCTGTCACTGACTGAGTCTGTAATACCAACATGTTTCAAGCAGACCACCATAGTCCCTGTGCCCAAGAACACTAAGGTAACCTGCCTAAATGACTACTGACCCATAGCACTCACGTCTGTAGACATGAAGTGCTTAGAAAGGCTGGTCATGGCTCACATCTACACCATCATCCCAGAACCCCTAGACCCACTCCAATTTGCATACCGCCCCAACAGATCCACAGATGATGCAATCTCTATTGCACTCAACACTGCCCTTTCCCACCTGGACAAAAGGAACCCTTATGTGAGAATGCTATTCATTGACTACAGCTCAGCGTTCAACACCATAGCACCCTCAAAACTCATCACTAAGCTAAGCACCCTGGGACTAAACACCTCCCTCTGCAACTGGATCATTGACTTCCTGACGGGCCGCCCCCAGGTGGTAAGGGTAGGGAACAACACATCCGCCTCGCTGATCCTCAACATGGGGGACCCCTCAGGGGAGCGTGCTCAGTCCCCTCCTGTACTCCCTGTTCACCCATGACTGCGTGGCCAAGCACGACTCCAACACCATCATCAAGTTTGTCGATGACACAACAGTGTTAGGCCTGATCACCGACAATGATGAGACAGCCTATAAGGAGGTCAGAGACCTGGTCGTGTGGTGCCAAGACAACAACCTCTCCCTGAGAGATCCAAGAGAAAGGAGATGATTGTGAACTACAGGAAAAAGAGGACCGGGCAAGCCCCCATTCTCATTGACGGGGCTGTAGTGGAACAGGTTGAGAGCTTCTAGTTTCTTGGTGTCCACATCACCAACGAACTATCATGGTCCAAACACACCTCGTGAAGAGGGCACAAAAAAGCCTATTCCCCTCCACGTAGACTCAGTAGCGGTACCCCCTGTATATAGCCTCCACATTGACTCTGTACCGGTATTCCCTGTATATAGTCTCCACATTGACTCTGTAGCGGTACCGCCTCTTTATGTAGTGTTGACTTAGGTCTCTCTTTATGTAGTGTTGTCTTAGGTCTCTCTTCAAGTAGTGTTATGTTGTCTCTCTTTATGTAGTGTTGTCTCTCTTTATGTAGTGTTGTCTTAGGTTTATCTTTATGTAGTGTTGTCTTAGGTCTCTCTTCAAGTAGTGTTATGTTGTCTCTCTTTATGTAGTGTTGTCTCTCTTTATGTAGTGTTGTCTTAGGTCTCTCTTTATGTAGTGTTGTCTTAGGTCTCTCTTTATGTAGTGTTGTGTGGTCTCTCTTCATGTAGTGTAGTGTTAGGTCTCTCTTCATGTAGAGTAGTGTTAGGTCTCTCTTTATGTAGTGTTGTGTTAGGTCTCTCTTTATGTAGTGTTGTGTTAGGTCTCTTTTTATGTAGTGTTGTCTTAGGTCTCTCTTTATTTAGTGTTGTGTTGTCTCTCTTTATGTAGTGTTGTCTCTCTTTATGTAGTGTTGTCTCTCTTTATGTAGTGTTGTCTTAGGTTTATCTTTATGTAGTGTTGTCTTAGGTCTCTCTTCAAGTAGTGTTATGTTGTCTCTCTTTATGTAGTGTTGTCTCTTGTCTCTCTTTATGTAGTGTTGTGTTAGGTCTCTTTATGTAGTGTTGTGTTAGGTCTCTCTTTATGTAGTGTTGTCTTAGGTCTCTCTTTATGTAGTGGTGTCTTAGGTCTCTCTTTATGTAGTGTTGTGTTGTCTCTCTTTATGTAGTGTTGTCTTAGGTCTCTCTTTATGTAGTGTTGTGTTGTCTATGTAGTGTTGTCTTAGGTCTCTCTTTATGTAGTGTTCTCTTAGGTCTCTCTTTATGTAGTGTTGTCTTAGGTCTCTCTTTATGTAGTGTTGTGTTAGGTCTCTCTTTATGTAGTGTAAGGTCTCTCTTTATGTAGTGTTGTCTTAGGTCTCTCTTTATGTAGTGTAGTGTTAATTCTCTCTTTATGTAGTCTTGTCTCTCTTTATGTAGTGTTGTGTTAGGTCTAACTTTATGTAGTGTTGTCTCTATGTAGTGTTGTCTTAGGTCTCTCTTTATGTAGTGTAGTGTTAGGTCGCTCTTTATGTAGTGTTGTGTTGTCTCTCTTTATGTAGTCTTGTCTTAGGTCTCTCTTTATGTAGTCTTGTCTTAGGTCTCTCTTTATGTAGTGTAGTGTTAGGTCTCTCTTTATGTAGTGTCGTGTTAGGTCTCTCTTTATGTATTGTTGTCTTAGGTCTCTCTTTATGTAGTGTTGTGTTGTCTCTATGTAGTGTTGTCTTAGGTCTCATTTTATGTAGTGTTGTGTTGTCTCTCTTCATGTAGTGTTGTCTTAGGTCTCTCTTTATGTAGTGTTGTCTTAGGTCTCTCTTTATGTAGTGTTGTGTTGTCTCTCTTCATGTAGTGTTGTCTTAGGTCTCTCTTTATGTAGTGTAGTGTTAGGTCTCTCTTTATGTAGTGTCGTGTTAGGTCTCTCTTTATGTATTGTTGTCTTAGGTCTCTCTTTATGTAGTGTTGTGTTGTCTCTATGTAGTGTTGTCTTAGGTCTCATTTTATGTAGTGTTGTGTTGTCTCTCGTCATGTAGTGTTGTCTTAGGTCTCTCTTTATGTAGTGTTGTCTTAGGTCTCTCTTTATGTAGTGTTGTGTTGTCTCTCTTCATGTAGTGTTGTCTTAGGTCTCTTTATGTAGTGTCGTGTTAGGTCTCTCTTTATGTAGTGTTGTGTTGTCTCTCTTCATGTAGTGTTGTCTTAGGTCTCTCTTTATGTAGTGTTGTGATAGGTCTCTCTTTATGTAGTGTTGTGTTAGGTCTCTCTTTATGTAGTGTTGTGTTGTCTCTCTTTATGTAGTGTTGTTTTAGGTCTCTCTTTATGTAGTGTAACGTCTCTCTTTATGTAGTGTTGTGTTGTCTCTCTTTATGTAGTGTTGTCTTAGGTCTCTCTTTATGTAGTGTTGTCTTAGGTCTCTCTTTATGTAGTGTTGACTTAGGTCTCTCTTTATGTAGTGTCATGTTAAGTCTCTCTTTATGTAGTGTCGTGTTAGGTCTAGCTTTATGTAGTGTTGTCTTAGGTCTCTCTTTATGTAGTGTTGTCTCTATGTAGTGTTGTCTTAGGTCTCAATTTATGTAGTGTTGTCTTAGGTCTCTCTTTATTTAGTGTTGTGTTGTCTCTCTTTATGTAGTGTTGTCTCTCTTTATGTAGTGTTGTCTCTCTTTATGTAGTGTTGTCTTAGGTTTATCTTTATGTAGTGTTGTCTTAGGTCTCTCTTCAAGTAGTGTTATGTTGTCTCTCTTTATGTAGTGTTGTCTCTTGTCTCTCTTTATGTAGTGTTGTGTTAGGTCTCTTTATGTAGTGTTGTGTTAGGTCTCTCTTTATGTAGTGTTGTCTTAGGTCTCTCTTTATGTAGTGGTGTCTTAGGTCTCTCTTTATGTAGTGTTGTGTTGTCTCTCTTTATGTAGTGTTGTCTTAGGTCTCTCTTTATGTAGTGTTGTGTTGTCTATGTAGTGTTGTCTTAGGTCTCTCTTTATGTAGTGTTCTCTTAGGTCTCTCTTTATGTAGTGTTGTCATAGGTCTCTCATTATGTAGTGTTGTCATAGGTCTCTCTTTATGTAGTGTTATGTTGTCTCTCTTTATGTAGTGTTGTCTTAGGTCTCTCTTTATGTAGTGTTGTGTTAGGTCTCTCTTTATGTAGTGTAAGGTCTCTCTTTATGTAGTGTTGTCTTAGGTCTCTCTTTATGTAGTGTAGTGTTAATTCTCTCTTTATGTAGTCTTGTCTCTCTTTATGTAGTGTTGTGTTAGGTCTAACTTTATGTAGTGTTGTCTCTATGTAGTGTTGTCTTAGGTCTCTCTTTATGTAGTGTAGTGTTAGGTCGCTCTTTATGTAGTGTTGTGTTGTCTCTCTTTATGTAGTCTTGTCTTAGGTCTCTCTTTATGTAGTCTTGTCTTAGGTCTCTCTTTATGTAGTGTAGTGTTAGGTCTCTCTTTATGTAGTGTCGTGTTAGGTCTCTCTTTATGTATTGTTGTCTTAGGTCTCTCTTTATGTAGTGTTGTGTTGTCTCTATGTAGTGTTGTCTTAGGTCTCATTTTATGTAGTGTTGTGTTGTCTCTCTTCATGTAGTGTTGTCTTAGGTCTCTCTTTATGTAGTGTTGTCTTAGGTCTCTCTTTATGTAGTGTTGTGTTGTCTCTCTTCATGTAGTGTTGTCTTAGGTCTCTCTTTATGTAGTGTCGTGTTAGGTCTCTCTTTATGTAGTGTTGTGTTGTCTCTCTTCATGTAGTGTTGTCTTAGGTCTCTCTTTATGTAGTGTTGTGATAGGTCTCTCTTTATGTAGTGTTGTGTTAGGTCTCTCTTTATGTAGTGTTGTGTTGTCTCTCTTTATGTAGTGTTGTTTTAGGTCTCTCTTTATGTAGTGTAACGTCTCTCTTTATGTAGTGTTGTGTTGTCTCTCTTTATGTAGTGTTGTCTTAGGTCTCTCTTTATGTAGTGTTGTCTTAGGTCTCTCTTTATGTAGTGTTGACTTAGGTCTCTCTTTATGTAGTGTCATGTTAAGTCTCTCTTTATGTAGTGTCGTGTTAGGTCTAGCTTTATGTAGTGTTGTCTCTATGTAGTGTTGTCTTAGGTCTCAATTTATGTAGGGTTTGTTTTAGGTCTCTCTTTATGTAGTGTTGTCTTAGGTCTCTCTTTATGTAGTGTGTTCTTAGGTCTCTCTTTATGTAGTGTTGTGTTGTCTCTCTTTACGTAGTGTTGTCTCTCTTTATGTAGTGTTGTCTTAGGTCTCTCTTTCTGTAGTGTTGTCTTAGGTCTCTCTTTATGTAGTGTTGTCTTAGGTCTCTCTTTATGTAGTGTTGTGTTGTCTCTCTTTATGTAGTGTTGTCTCTCTTTACGTAGTCTAGCTTTATGTAGTGTTGTCTTAGGTCTCTCTTTATGTAGTGTTGTCTCTATGTAGTGTTGTCTTAGGTCTCATTTTATGTAGTGTTGTGTTGTCTCTCTTCATGTAGTGTTGTCTTAGGTCTCTCTTTATGTAGTGTTGTCTTAGGTCTCTATGTAGTGTTGTGTTGTCTCTCTTCATGTAGTGTTGTCTTAGGTCTCTCTTTATGTAGTGTCGTGTTAGGTCTCTCTTTATGTAGTGTTGTGTTAGGTCTCTCTTTATGTAGTGTTGTCTTAGGTCTCTATGTAGGGTTTGTTATAGGTCTCTCTTTATGTAGTGTGTTCTTAGGTCTCTCTTTATGTAGTGTTGTCTTAGGTCTCTTTATGTAGTGTTGTGTTAGGTCTCTCTTTATGTAGTGTTGTCTTAGGTCTCTCTTTATGTAGTGTCGTGTTAGTTCTCTCTTTATGTAGTGTTGTGATAGGTCTCTCTTTATGTAGTGTTGTGTTGTCTCTCTTTATGTAGTGTTGTTTTAGGTCTCTCTTTATGTAGTGTAACGTCTCTCTTTATGTAGTGTTGTGTTGTCTCTCTTTATGTAGTGTTGTCTTAGGTCTCTCTTTATGTAGTGTTGACTTAGGTCTCTCTTTATGTAGTGTCATGTTAAGTCTTTATGTAGTGTCGTGTTAGGTCTAGCTTTATGTAGTGTTGTCTTAGGTCTCTCTTTATGTAGTGTTGTCTCTATGTAGTGTTGTCTTAGGTCTCAATTTATGTAGGGTTTGTTTTAGGTCTCTCTTTATGTAGTGTGTTCTTAGGTCTCTCTTTATGTAGTGTTGTGTTGTCTCTCTTTACGTAGTGTTGTCTCTCTTTATGTAGTGTTGTCTTAGGTCTCTCTTTATGTAGTGTTGTCTTAGGTCTCTCTTTATGTAGTGTTGTCTTAGGTCTCTCTTTATGTAGTGTTGTCTTAGGTCTCTCTTTATGTAGTGTTGTGTTGTCTCTCTTTATGTAGTGTTGTCTCTCTTTACGTAGTGTTCTCTTAGGTCTCTCTTTATGTAGTGTTGTCATAGGTCTCTCTTTATGTAGTGTTGTCTTAGGTCTCTCTTTATGTAGTGTTGTCTTAGAGACAACACAACACTACATAGAGACCTATGTAGTGTTGTTTTAGGTCTCTCTTTACGTAGTGTTCTATTAGGTCTCTCTTTATGTAGTGTTGTGTTGTCTCTCTTTATGTAGTGTTGTCTTAGGTCTCTATGTAGGGTTTGTTATAGGTCTCTCTTTATGTAGTGTGTTCTTAGGTCTCTCTTTATGTAGTGTTGTCTTAGGTCTCGTTATGTAGTGTTGTGTTAGGTCTCTCTTTATGTAGTGTTGTCTTAGGTCTCTCTTTATGTAGTGTTGTGTTAGGTCTCTCTTTATGTAGTGTTGTGTTAGGTCTCTCTTTATGTAGTTTTGTCTTAGGTCTCTCTTTATGTAGTGTTGTCTTAGGTCTCTATGTAGTGTTGTGCTGTCTCTCTTTATGTAGTGTTGTTTTAGGTCTCTCTCTATGTAGTGTTGCCTCTCTTTATGTAGTGTTGTCTTAGGTTTCTCTTTATGTAGTATTGTCTTAGGTCTCTCTTTATGTAGTGTAACGTCTCTCTTTATGTAGTGTTGTCTCTCTTTATGTAGTGTTGTCTTAGAACTCTCTTTATGTAGTGTTGTCTTAGGTCTCTCTTTATGTAGTGTCATGTTAAGTCTCTCTTTATGTAGTGTCGTGTTAAGTCTAGCTTTATGTAGTGTTGTCTTAGGTCTCTCTTTATGTAGTGTTGTGTTGTCTCTATGTAGTGTTGTCTTAGGTCTCAATTTATGTAGGGTTTGTTTTAGGTCTCTCTTTATGTAGTGTTGTCTTAGGTCTCTCTTTATGTAGTGTTGTGTTAGGTCTCTTTATGTAGTGTTGTGTAAGGTCTCTCTTTATGTAGTGTAGTGTTGTCTCTCTTTATGTAGTGTTGTCTTAGGTCTCTCTTTATGTAGTGTTGTCTTAGGTCTCTCTTTATGTAGTGTTGTCTTAGGTCTCTCTTTATGTAGTGTTGTGTTGTCTATGTAGTGTTGTCTTAGGTCTCTCTTTACGTAGTGTTCTCTTAGGTCTCTCTTTATGTAGTGTTGTGTTGTCTCTCTTTATGTAGTGTTGTCTCTATGTAGTGTTGTCTTAGGTCTCTCTTTATGTAGTGTCGTGTTAGGTCTCTCTTTATGTAGTGTTGTGTTAGGTCTCTCTTTATGTAGTGTTGTGTTAGGTCTCTCTTTATGTAGTGTTGTCTCTCTTTATGTAGTGTTGTTTTAGGTCTCTCTTTATGTAGTGTTGTGTTGCCTCTCTTTATGTAGTGTTGTCTTAGGTCTCTCTTTATGTAGTGTTGTGTTGTCTCTCTTTATGTAGTGTTGTCTTAGGTCTCTCTTTATGTAGTGTTGTCTTAGGTCTCTCTTTATGTAGTGTCATGTTAAGTCTCTCTTTATGTAGTGTCGTGTTAGGTCTAGCTTTATGTAATGTTGTCTTAGGTCTCTCTTTATGTAGTGTTGTCTCTATGTAGTGTTGTCTTAGGTCTCAATTTATGTAGGGTTTGTTTTAGGTCTCTCTTTATGTAGTGTTGTCTTAGGTCTCTCTTTATGTAGTGTGTTCTTAGGTCTCTCTTTATGTAGTGTTGTGTTAGGTCTCTTTATGTAGTGTTGTGTAAGGTCTCTCTTTATGTAGTGTTGTCTTAGGTCTCTCTTTATGTAGTGTTGTGTTAGGTCTATTTTTATGTAGTGTTGTCTTAGGTCTCTCTTTATGTAGTGTTGTGTTGTCTCTCTTTATGTAGTGTTGTCTCTCTTTATGTAGTGTTGTCTTAGGTCTCTCTTTATGTAGTGTTGTCTTAGGTCTCTCTTTATGTAGTGTGTTCTTAGGTCTCTCTTTATGTAGTGTTGTGTTAGGTCTCTTTATGTAGTGTTGTGTAAGGTCTCTCTTTATGTAGTGTTGTCTTAGGTCTCTCTTTATGTAGTGTTGTGTTAGGTCTCTCTTCATGTAGTGTTGTCTTAGGTCTCTCTTTATGTAGTGTTGTGTTGTCTCTCTTTATGTAGTGTTGTTTTAGGTCTCTCTTTACGTAGTGTTCTCTTAGGTCTCTCTTTATGTAGTGTTGTGTTAGGTCTCTCTTTATGTAGTGTTGTCTTAGGTCTCTCTTTATGTAGTGTTGTCTTAGGTCTCTCTTTATGTAGTGTTGTGTTAGGTCTCTCTTTATGTAGTGTTGTCTTAGGTCTCTCTTTATGTAGTGTTGTGTTAGGTCTCTCTTTATGTAGTGTTGTGTTAGGTCTCTCTTTATGTAGTGTTGTCTTAGGTCTCTCTTTATGTAGTGTTGTGTTTAGGTCTCTCTTATGTAGTGTTGTGTTGCTCTCTTTATGTAGTGTTGTCTTAGGTCTCTCTTTATGTAGTGTTGTGTTAGGTCTCTCTTTATGTAGTGTTGTGTTAGGTCTCTCTTTATGTAGTGTTGTCTTAGGTCTCTCTTTATGTAGTGTCATGTTAAGTCTCTCTTTATGTAGTGTCGTGTTAGGTCTAGCTTTATGTAATGTTGTCTTAGGTCTCTCTTTATGTAGTGTTGTCTCTATGTAGTGTTGTCTTAGGTCTCAATTTATGTAGTGTTTGTCTTAGGTCTCTCTTTATGTAGTGTTGTCTTAGTTGTCTCTTTATGTAGTGTTGTCTTAGGTCTCTCTTTATGTAGTGTTGTGTTAGGTCTCTTTATGTAGTGTTGTGTAAGGTCTCTCTTTATGTAGTGTTGTCTTAGGTCTCTCTTTATGTAGTGTTGTGTTAGGTCTATTTTTATGTAGTGTTGTCTTAGGTCTCTCTTTATGTAGTGTTGTGTTGTCTCTCTTTATGTAGTGTTGTCTTAGGTCTCTCTTTATGTAGTGTTGTCTCTCTTTATGTAGTGTTGTCTTAGGTCTCTCTTTATGTAGTGTTGTCTTAGGTCTCTCTTTATGTAGTGTTGTGTTGTCTATGTAGTGTTGTCTTAGGTCTCTCTTTACGTAGTGTTCTCTTAGGTCTCTCTTTATGTAGTGTTGTCATAGGTCTCTCTTTATGTAGTGTTGTCTTAGGTCTCTCTTCATGTAGTGTTGTCTTAGGTCTCTATGTAGTGTTGTGTTGTCTCTATGTAGTGTTGTTTTAGGTCTCTCTTTACGTAGTGTTCTCTTAGGTCTCTCTTTATGTAGTGTTGTGTTAGGTCTCTCTTTATGTAGTGTTGTCTTAGGTCTCTCTTATGTAGTGTCGTGTAAGGTCTCTCTTTATGTAGTGTTGTGTTGTCTCTCTTTATGTAGTGTTGTGTTAGGTCTCTCTTTATGTAGTGTGTTGTCTCTCTTTATGTAGAGTTGTCTTAGGTCTCTCTTTATGTAGTGTCGTGTTAGGTCTCTCTTTATGTAGTGTTGTCTTAGGTCTCTCTTTATGTAGTGTTGTGTTGTCTCTATGTAGTGTTGTCTCTCTTTATGTAGTGTTGTCTTAGATCTCTCTTTATGTAGTGTTGTGTTAGGTCTCTCTTTATGTAGTGTTGTGTTAGGTCTCTCTTTATGTAGTGTTGTCTTAGGTCTCTCTTTATGTAGTGTCATGTTAAGTCTCTCTTTATGTAGTGTCGTGTTAGGTCTCGCTTTATGTAGTGTTGTCTTAGGTCTCTCTTTATGTAGTGTTTTGTTGTCTCTCTTTATGTAGTGTTGTCTCTCTTTATGTAGTGTTGTCTTAGGTCTCTCTTTATGTAGTGTTCTGTTGTCTCTATGTAGTGTTGTCTTAGGTCTCTCTTTATGTAGTGTTGTGTTGTCTCTCTTTATGTAGTGTTGTCTTAGGTCTCTCTTTATGTAGTGTCGTGTTAGGTCGCTCTTTATGTAGTGTTGTGTTAGGTCTCTCTTTATGTAGTGTTGTCTTAGGTCTCTCTTTATGTAGTGTTGTGTTGTCTATGTAGTGTTGTCTTAGGTCTCTCTTTGTGTAGTGTTGTCTTAGGTCTCTATGTAGGGTTTGTTTTAGGTCTCTCTTTATGTAGTGTGTTCTTAGGTCTCTCTTTATGTAGTGTTGTCTTAGGTCTCTCTTTATGTAGTGTCGTGTTAGGTCTCTCTTTATGTAGTGTTGTCTTAGGTCTCTCTTTATGTAGTGTAACGTCTCTCTTTATGTAGTGTTGTGTTGTCTCTCTTTATGTAGTGTTGTCTTAGGTCTCTCTTTATGTAGAGTTGTCTTAGGTCTCTCTTTATGTAGTGTTGACTTAGGTCTCTCTTTATGTAGTGTC
This sequence comes from Brachymystax lenok tsinlingensis, assembly GCA_030435695.1. Classification (NCBI taxonomy): domain Eukaryota; kingdom Metazoa; phylum Chordata; class Actinopteri; order Salmoniformes; family Salmonidae; genus Brachymystax; species Brachymystax lenok. The sequence goes on from CM059793.1 coordinate 199,318, forward strand.
ATGTTAAGTCTCTCTTTATGTAGTGTCGTGTTAGGTCTCGCTTTATGTAGTGTTGTCTTAGGTCTCTCTTTATGTAGTGTTGTGTTGTCTCTATGTAGTGTTGTCTTAGGTCTCTCTTTATGTAGTGTTGTCTTAGGTCTCAATTTATGTAGGGTTTGTTTTAAGTCTCTCTTTATGTAGTGTTGTCTTAGGTCTCTCTTTATGTAGTGTGTTCTTAGGTCTCTTTATGTAGTGTTGTGTTAGGTCTCTTTATGTAGTGTTGTCTTAGGTCTCTCTTTATGTAGTGTTGTCTTAGGTCTCTCTTCATGTAGTGTTGTGTTGTCTCTCTTTATGTACTGTTGTCTTAGGTTTCTCTTTATGTAGTGTAGTGTTAGGTCTCTCTTTATGTAGTGTTGGGTTGTCTCTCTTTATGTAGTGTTGTGTTCTCTCTTTATGTAGTTGTCTTAGGTCTCTCTTTATGTAGTGTAGTGTTAGGTCTCTCTATGTAGTGTCGTGTTAGGTCTCTCTTTATGTAGTGTGGTGTTGTCTCTCTTGTCGTGATGTGTGTTTTGTTATATATTTTAATTTAATTTATTTGTATTTTTAATCCCAGCCCTCATCCCCACAGGAGGCCTTTTGCCTTCTGGTAGGCCGTCATTCTAAATAAGAATGTGTTCTTAACTGGCTAGTTAAATAAAGGTTGAATTAAAAAAAAAAAAATACTCTGAAAATACTTTTGACGAACATATCAATAATATTTCAAGGCCAGCTTTATTCCATCTTCGTAACATTGCAAAAATCAGAAACTTTCTGTCCAAAAATGATGCATAAAAGTTCATCAATGCTTTTGTCACTTCTAGACTAGTGCAATGCTCTACTTTCCGGATAAAGCACTAAATAAACTTCAGTTAGTGCTAAACACGGTTGCTAGAATCATGACTAGAACGAAAATATTTGATTATATTACTCCAGTACTAGCCTTTCCACACTGGCTTCCTGTTAAGGCTAGAGCTGATTTCAAGGTTCTACTGCTAACCTACAAAAGCATTACATGGGCTTGCTCCTATCCATCTTTCCGATTTGGTCCTGCCGTACTTACCTACACGTACGCTACGGTCACAAGACCCAGGCCTCCTTATTGTCCCTAGAATTTCTAAGCAAACAGCTGGAGGCAGGGCTTTCTCCTATAGAGCTCAATGTTTATGGACAGGTCTGCCTATCCATGTGAGAGACGCAGACTCGGTCTCAACCTTTAAGTCTTTACTGAAGACTCATCTCTTCAGTAGGTCCTATGATTGAGTGTAGTCTGGCCCAGGGTTGCGAAGGTGAACGGAAAGGCACTGGAGCGAAGAACCGCCCTTGCTGTCTCTGCCTGGCCAGTTACCCTCTCTCCACTGGGATTCTCTGTCTCTGACCCTATTACAGGGGCTGAGTCACTGGCTTACTAGTTCTCTTCCATGCCGTCCCTAGGAGGGGTGAGTCACTTGAGTAGGTTGAGTCAGACGTGATCTTCCTGTCTGGTTTAGCGCCCCCTCAGGCTAGTGCGATGGAGGAGATCTTCGTGGGCTATACTCGGCCTTGTCTCAGGTTAGTAAGTTGGTGGTCTGTTGATTTCCCTCTAGCGGTGTGGGGGCTGTGCATTGGCAAAGTGGGTGGAGTTATATCCTGTCTGGTTGGCCCTGTCCGAGGGTATCGTTGGACAGGGCCACAGTGTCCCCCGACCCTCCCCGTCTCAGCCTTCAGGATCTGCTGCTCCAGTTTCAACTGTTCTGCCTGCGGCTATGGAACCCTGACCTCTTCACCGGACGTGCTACCTTGTCCCAGACCTGCTGTTTTTGACTCTCTCTCTACCGCACCTGCTGTCTCGACCTCTGATTGCTCGGCTATAAAAAGCCAACTGACATTTACTCCTGAGGTACTGACCTGTTGCACCATCTACAACCCTGCTGGGTCATCTATGAACGTTTGAACATCTTGAAGAACTATCTAGCCTTAATGCCCATGTACTCTTCAAATCTCCACCCGGCACAGCCAGAAGAGGACTGGCCTCTAGGTTTCTTCCTAGGTTCCAGCCTTTCTAGGGAGTTTTTCCTAGCCACCGTGCTTCTACATCTGCATTGCTTGCTGTTTGGGGTTTTAGGCTGGGTTTCTGTACAGCACTCTGTGACATCAGCTGATGTAAAAAGCGGTTTATAAATACATTTGATTGATTGACTTACAAAAGTAAACATTCATTAGTGAACATACTATCAATATGCTGGCTACTGTTGATAGTCTACAAAAATACACTTTGGCATCTCTTTTGGAATGCAGTTCTCTTAAAGGGGCAGTGTACAATTTTAAATGTAAAAACAAAAATGAATGGAGTTAATACAATGGAAACAGCTTCATAATAACCAAAGGCAGGTGGAGGTAGTCTAACGGTTTGAGCTTTGAATCCATGAGCCGACAAGGTGAAAAAACTGTCGATGTGCCCTTGAGCAAGGCACTTAATCCTGATTGCTGAATATAGAGAGAACGCAGCATGGTAACCTATAGGTCCTGTAGAGAGAACGCAGCATGGTAACCTATAGGTCCTGTAGAGAGAACGCAGCATGGTAACCTATAGGTCCTGTAGAGAGAACGCAGCATGGTAACCTATAGGTCCTGTAGAGAGAACGCAGCATGGTAACCTATAGGTCCTGTAGAGAGAACGCAGCATGGTAACCTATAGGTCCTGTAGAGAGAACGCAGCATGGTAACCTATAGGTCCTGTAGAGAGAACGCAGCATGGTAACCTATAGGTCCTGTAGAGAGAACGCAGCATGGTAACCTATAGGTCCTGTATGACCTCAAAGCATTAAAAACGACACCATGTCCAGGCCAGTAGAAATTCTGCTTGGGCCATGTTCTGGGACCCTGTCATAGCCTACAAATAGGAGCCAGAGTTTTACCTGACCGGGTCATGAGATGAGGGAAAAAACACCTTTGAACCTGTGCTGCCTCCTCTGCTTTAAATGTCTCAAGAGAACAGTGTGATTGGCTTACCCCATCATAACTCCATTGTTTAGAACAGGAACATAAAACATGTAGAGATTTAAAATACGTTCAAAAGCTGTCAACTATCTTGTTCATTTTCCATCTGGCTTATATATTATGCTAGGTCAAATGTAAGGTTAAGGAGATGTTTCGAGGACAGATAACACCCTAGTCCTTTTCCATTGATCTTGCTTTTAGTCCAAGACTGGGATTAATCTGTGTCCAGGAAAACCTCCCCATAATGTTTCAATGAGTGGAATGGGATGATGTCTTACGTGAAAAAACACATGTACATTACCAAGTACATTAATGGGGAAAACCTGTTTTAATGTATTAGGCTGTTTGAGAGAAGGTTTGAATCCTAATCAACCCATCCAATGTGAGTACATCTGTTGTTGAAGTACAGTAGATCAATACAGCTCCAGTACTCTAGCAGTAGTCAAGCTGATTATTTCTTTAGAGTCATAAGAAACAAGGTTTTGAAGTGTCTGTCCTAAATCTAGGAGATATAAAAAGCTCTCTATTTGTTTAACATATTTAAGCTCTTTATTCTTCCATTCGTTCTTTAAACCGGTATCGTGTACCTGCAGACGAGTTCCGTGACACTTCTGAGGGTCGTAGAGCCAAACAGGGAACCCCATGGTGTTCGTGAGAGTCTCCCCTTTCCATATAGTGGTCAATAGTTTGTACGGCAAACCGTTCGGACGCTACAGACGTTTTCGTGAAAAGACAGATTTTCGGGATGTCTCGTGGTCTGACAAACACTGCTCTAACTCTGCCATCTTTCACCAAAGATGCAGAACATCGGCGGATGCATCAAATGCTAAACAGATTTCTCATACAGAAACTGATGGATTTTGATGGGGATTTTTTTGCTATGTAACCGGTGCGTCAATTGACTCTGGGGGGTTGCGCTGAAAAGCCTTGTCAGTGCATAGGTCAAACTAGCTTTTGAATTTCTAGTCTTTTTCGGCTTCAGACAAAAGCTGAAATTTCACTTAAAATGTACAATATCAGCTTAGACAACACTGTAACAGGAACACCAACAAGCCACAGTGCTATGCAGGGGTCTGTTAGTGTGTTTGGGGGTTTGGCATTGGACTGACCCTGGTGATGTCATCCTCCCTGCTGGACCCCAGTGTGTTGTGGCAGGGTAAGGGTTAGGTGACTGTTATAGTTAGTGTGGGTGTAGCTAGGTGTTGAGTACTGGACTGACCCTGGTGATGTCATCCTCCCTGCTGGACCCCAGTGTGTTGTGGCAGGGTAAGGGTTAGGTGACTGTTATAGTTAGTGTGGGTGTAGCTAGGTGTTGAGTACTGGACTGACCCTGGTGATGTCATCCTCCCTGCTGGACCCCAGTGTGTTGTGGCAGGGTAAGGGTTAGGTGACTGTTATAGTTAGTGTGGGTGTAGCTAGGTGTTGAGTACTGGACTGACCCTGGTGATGTCCTCTGTAGAAGATCCTCCAGTGTGCCTGGGCAGGGTGCGGTGCTGCAGCTGGGGGGAGAGGAGCTGGAGGCTGGTGGCTCTGGTGGACATCCCCTGTCCCACCGCCAGCCCCCCCTCACTGCCACCCCCGTGGGTCCTCTGACGCTCCCGCCGCACTTACATGGAGTGGCGGTGAGGTCTATGCTGGGAGGAGAAGGGGGATGTGTAGCCCAGGCCGTAGGGGAAGGCCTCATAAGGGGCGGACAGGGAGTGACCATGGCTTCCACCCCCTCCTTCTCCCGGGTCTCCTCCCTCAGGGGACTTGGCCTCCTCAGAGCTCTTGTGTCGTGAGGAGGTGCGTCGGGAGGAGGAGTCTAGCGTATTGCTCTCTCTCTCCGAGCGCCGGCCTGCAGGGCTGTGACGATGATGACCGGTCGCCGGGCTGCCAGGAGCATTGAGGTCCAGACAGGAAGTAGGGAAGTAGCGTGATGGATGCTCGTCACCATGGAGACGTGAGTCGCTAAGGTTCCCTACTGACTTGGCGTCGTTGAGGGCCCCGTGGCTCTTAGACAGGTTTATATAGGAGCCTCTTGCTAACCCTAACCCTCCTGCAGACTTAGAGGAGCCATGCTCCCCCATGTAGCTGTGGCGGTCTCGGTCTCTGGCTCTGTGTTTGTCTCCAGACATCAGGGTGCTGGTCTTTCCCTCTACGAAGCTATGGCGGTTCTGCTGAGAGCGGCTGTTGGACTTGAGGTACTTGGCTCCCGGCCCATCTGAGGCCTTGGCTCCAGGGGTGAAGTCAAAGTCTTTGTTCTTGGTCTCTTTGGGGCTGAGGAGGTGGGGTAGTTTGCTCTTGGTCTCCTTGGGGCTGAGGAGGTGGGGCAGGTTGTTGTTGGCTAGGTCCTTAGAGCAGGAGGCTGAGCGATTCAGGAGCTGGGGGGGCGGGGCATAGGTCTTGGGGCGGAGGGTGGGGCTCAGGCTGTTGCCGTTCAGGAAGCTGTCGTTGCTAGAGTGATTGCTAGGTTGGAGGTCTTCGTGACGGGGCAGGCTGGAACAGTCTCTACTAGCTGAGCGATAGTGGTCTGAACCCTTAACACCATGACTCCTGACCAGGAGAGAGAGAGAGAGAGCTTTCATATTCATATTTGTTTCCTTCTATTCAGCTAGATATGACAAATCATTGAATATGTTCCCAACATACTGAGAATGGCAGAGTAGTGAATGTTCCCAACATATTGAGAATGGCAGAGTAGTGAATGTTCCCAACATATTGAGAATAGCAGAGTAGTGAATGTTCCCAACATAGTGAGAACGGCAGAGTAGTGAATGTTCCCAACATATTGAGAACGGCAGAGTAGTGAATGTTCCCAACATATTGAGAACGGCAGAGTAGTGAATGTTCCCAACATAGTGAGAATGGCAGAGTAGTGAATGTTTCTCAACATATTGAAAATGGCAGAGTAGTGAATGTTCCCAACATAGTGAGAATGGCAGAGTAGTGAATGTTCCCAACATATTAAGAATGGCAGAGTAGTAAATGTTCCCAACATAGTGAGAATGGCAGAGTAGTGAATGTTCCCAACATATTGAGAATGGCAGAGTAGTAAATGTTCCCAACATATTGAGAATGGCAGAGTAGTAAACGTTCCCAACATATTAAGAATGGCACAGTAGTGAATGTTCCCAACATAGTGAGAATGGCAGAGTAGTTTACACTATACTGTTCCTGTTCCAGCTCTCTGCCTGGTGTAATACTGTTGGCTACCTGGTGGGGGCGCTGTTGTCCGTGTGATGAGGCTTCCTCTTAGAGGAGCGAACTGGTGTGGGTGTAGGAGGTCCAGGTCGCTCCACCGGTCGAGGTGTCTGGAAGGCATGGTGGTCCAAACTCTGCTCCGTTAGGAACCGCTCTGTAGGACTCAACAACAGCAGGTTCTGCGCACACACACACCCACACACACAGTGTCAACATGTCTTCAACAAGCTCTCCTCCCAGTCCTCGCTAGTATGCAGTGTGAGTCATCATGATAATCATCAACATCAGACTGGAATAGACCAGCTTCACACTCTATATTAATATACAGGGAAATGAAAAGCTCCAACTTCATCGGTTTTAATTGAGCTGGCTATGTGAGTCACTAAGGAGAGATGTTTTGTCCAAAAAGCTCCTTGGACATGGTGGTATCTTTCTAAGGATCTCCAGTCTCAGAGGAGAGGTTAGGGTTAGGCTCTATAGAGAAGAGAGGAGCTCCGACAACACCACTATGGATGAGGAGCAGAGTTAGGAGTGACCTGTGATGTCACTATTACCTGTGATGTAACTAAATATATCCACACTTATTTGGACAGTGAAGCTCAATGTTTTAATTAGGCTCTATAGCATTTTGTCTATGAGATCAAATGTTTCATAAAAGGTAATTTGGTGATAGCTGATTAGTAAGACATTGCTTGTTTAAGTAGTCAGGGGTAGGATGCAGTAGTCAGGGGTAGGATGCAGTAGTCAGCGGTTGGTAGGATGCAGTAGTCAGCGGTTGGTAGGATGCAGTAGTCAGCGGTTGGTAGGATGCAGTAGTCAGCGGTTGGTAGGATGCAGTAGTCAGCTGTTGGTAGGATGCAGTAGTCAGCGGTTGGTAGGATGCAGTAGTCGGCGGTTGGTAGGATGCAGTAGTCGGCGGTTGGTAGGATGAAGTAGTCAGCGGTTGGTAGGATGCAGTAGTCAGCGGTTGGTAGGATGCAGTAGTCAGCGGTTGGTAGGATGCAGTAGTCAGCGGTTGGTAGGATGCAGTAGTCAGCGGTTGGTAGGATGCAGTAGTCAGCGGTTGGTAGGATGCAGTAGTCTGCGGTTGGTAGGATGCAGTAGTCGGCGGTTGGTAGGATGAAGTAGTCAGCTGTTGGTAGGATGCAGTAGTCAGCGGTTGGTAGGATGCAGTAGTCAGCGGTTGGTAGGATGCAGTAGTCGGCGGTTGGTAGGATGAAGTAGTCAGCGGTTGGTAGGATGCAGTAGTCAGCGGTTGGTAGGATGCAGTAGTCGGCGGTTGGTAGGATGAAGTAGTCAGCGGTTGGTAGGATGCAGTAGTCAGCGGTTGGTAGGATGCAGTAGTCAGCGGTTGGTAGGATGCCGTAGTCAGCGGTTGGTAGGATGAAGTAGTCGGCGGTTGGTAGGATGAAGTAGTCGGCGGTTGGTAGGATGCAGTAGTCAGCGGTTGGTAGGATGCAGTAGTCAGCGGTTGGTAGGATGCCGTAGTCAGCGGTTGGTAGGATGCCGTAGTCAGCGGTTGGTAGGATGCAGTAGTCAGCGGTTGGTAGGATGCAGTAGTCAGCGGTTGGTAGGATGCAGTAGTCAGCGGTTGGTAGGATGCAGTAGTCAGCGGTTGGTAGGATGCAGTAGTCAGCGGTTGGTAGGATGCCGTAGTCAGGGATAAGATGTGTGCTGAATGTTCTCAGTGAGTCATCGCCTACAAGAACAGCAGCAACAGCACTGTGCTAACCACCAGATTGAGTTCACAGTCTGTTTACAGCTACAGATATCAGTCTCTTTACAGCTACAGTTCAGTCTGTTTACAGCTACAGATCACAGTCTGTTTACGGCTACAGTTCACAGTCTGTTTACAGCTACAGTTCACAGTCTGTTTACAGCTACAGTTCAGTCTGTTTACAGCTACAGATATCAGTCTGTTTACAGCTACAGTTCACAGTCTGTTTACAGCTACAGATCACAGTCTGTTTACAAATACAGTTCACAGTCTGTTTACAAATACAGTTCACAGTCTGTTTACAGCTACAGTTCACAGTCTGTTTACAGCTACAGTTCAGTCTGTTTACAGCTACAGATATCAGTCTGTTTACAGCTACAGATATCAGTCTGTTTACAGCTACAGTTCACAGTCTGTTTACAGCTACAGATCACAGTCTGTTTACAAATACAGTTCACAGTCTGTTTACGGCTACAGATCACAGTCAGTTTACGGCTACAGATCACAGTCTGTTTACGGCTACAGATCACAGTCTGTTTATGGCTACAGATCACAGTCTGTTTACGGCTACAGATCACAGTCTGTTTACGGCTACAGATCACAGTCTGTTTACGGCTACAGATCACAGTCTGTTTACGGCTACAGTTCACAGTCTGTTTACAGCTACAGTTCACAGTCTGTTTACAGCTACAGTTCAGTCTGTTTACAGCTACAGTTCACAGTCTGTTTACAGCTACAGTTCACAGTCTGTTTACAGCTACAGTTCAGTCGGTTTACAGCTACAGTTCACAGTCGGTTTACAGCTACAGTTTACAGCTACAGTTCACAGTCGGTTTACAGCTACAGTTTACAGCTACAGTTCAGTCTGTTTACAGCTACAGTTCAGTCTGTTTACAGCTACATATCAGTCTGTTTACAGCTACATATCAGTCTGTATACAGCTACAGTTCACAGTCTGTTTACAGCTACAGTTCACAGTCTGTTTACAGCTACTGTTTACAGCTACAGTTCACAGTCTGTTTACAGCTACAGTTCACAGTCTGTTTACAGCTACAGATCACAGTCTGTATACATTACACTACATATACATTCGATACTTTACATTACAAATACATTACACTACATATACATTTGATAATTTACAATACAGATACATTACACTACATATGCATTCGATACTTTACATTACAGATACATTATACCACATATACATTACACTACAGATACATTACGGATACTTTACATTACAGTTATATTACAGATACATTGCATTGCATTACATATACATTACAGTTACATTAGATATACAATACATTACAGGTATAGGAAACTCTGTAACCACCGATAAATCCACAATAATTGAGAATTTCAATAAGCATTTTTCTACGGCTGGCCATGCTTTCCAACTGGCTACCCCTACACCGGTCAACAGCCCTGCACCCCCCTCAGCAACTCGCCCAAGCCTCCCCCATTTCTCCTTCTCCCAAATCCAGTTAGCTGATGTCCTGAAAGAGCTGCAAAATCTGGACCCCTACAAATCAGCCGGGTTAGACAATCTGGACCCTTTCTTTCTAAAATGATCTGCCGAAATTGTTGCAACCCCTATTACTAGCCTGTTCAACCTCTCTTTCGTGTTGTCTGAGATTCCCAAAGACTGGAAAGCAGCTGCGGTCATCCCCCTCTTCAAAGGGGGAGACACTCTTGACCAAAACTGCTACAGACCTATATCTGTCCTACCCTGCTTTTCTAAGGTCTTTGAAAGCCAAGTTAAACAGATTACCGACCATTTCGAATCCCACCGTACCTTCTCCGCTATGCAATCTGGTTTCAGAGCTGGTCATGGGTGCACCTCAGCCACGCTCAAGGTCCTAAACGATATCATAACCGCCATATTGTGCAGCCATATTCATTGATCTGGCCAAGGCTTTCGACTCTGTCAATCACCATATCCTTATTGGCAGACTCGACAGCCTTGGATTCTCAAATGATTGCCTCGTCTGGTTCACCAACTGCTTATCCGATAGAGTTCAGTGTGTCAAATCAGGGGGCATGTTGTCCGGGGCCTCTGGCAGTCTCTATGGGGGTGCCACAAGGTTCAATTCTTGGGCCGACTCTCTTCTCTGTATACATCAATTATATCGCTCTTGCTGCTGGTGATTCTCTGATCCACCTCTACGCAGACAACACCATTCTGTATAGTTCTGGCCCTTCTTTGGACACTGTGTTAACTACCCTCCAGACGAGCTTCAATGCCATACAACACTTCTTCCGTGGCCTCCAACTGCTCTTAAATGCAAGTAAAACTAAATGCATGCTCTTCAACCGATCACTGCCCCGCACATTAGATACATTACAGGTATATTACAGATAAATTACATTACACTACATTACATGTATATTACATATACAATACATTACAGGTATATTACATATACAATACATTACAGGTATATTACAGATACATTACATATACATGTATATTACAGATACATTACATATACAATACATTACAGGTATATTACAGATACATTACAGGTATATTAAAGATACATTACATATACAATACATTACAGGTATATTAGATACATTACATATACAATACATTACAGGTATATTACAGATATATTACATATACAATACATTACAGGTATATTACAGATATATTACAGATACAATACATTACAGGTATATTACAGATATATTACAGATACATTAGAATACAATTACATTACAGATACCTTACATTACCTATATATTACAGATACATTACATTACAGGTATATTACAGATATATTACACTACAGATACAATACGGATACATTACAGTACAGTTATATTACAGATACATTGCAATATATTAGATACATTACAATTACATTACGTATGCATTACAGTTACATTACAGATACATTACATATACATTAAAGTTACATTACATATACAATTACATTACAGATACATTACAGTTACATTACATATACATTACAGATACATTACATATTCAATTACATTACAGATACATTACATATACATTACATATACATTAGTTACATTAAATATACAATTACATTACAGATACATTACATATACATTACATATACATTAGTTACATTAAATATACAATTACATTACAGATACATTAAATTACATATACCTTACATTACATATACAGTTGAAGTCGGAAGTTTACATACACCTTAGCCAAATACATTTAAATTCAGTTTTTCACAATTCCTGACATTTCATCTTGGTAAAAATTCCCTGTCTTAGGTCATTTAGGATCACCACTTTATTTTCAGAATGTGAAATGTCAGAATAATAGTAGTGAGAATGATTTATTTCAGCTTTTATTTATTTCATCACATTCCCAGTGAGTCAGAAGTTGACATACACTCAATTAGTATTTGGTAGCATTGCCTTTAAATTGTTTAACGTGGATCAGGTAGCCTTCCACAAGCTTCCCACAATAAGTTGGGTGAATTTTGGCCCATTCCTCCTGACAGAGCTGGTGTAACTGAGTCAGGTTTGTAGGCCTCCTTGCTCACACACACTTTTCAGTTCTGCCCACAAATGTTCTATAGGGTTGAGGTCAGAGCTTTGTGATGGCCACTCCAACACCTTGCTTTGTTGTCCTTAAGCCATTTTGCCACAACCTTGGAAGTATGTTTGGGGTCATTGTCCATTTGGAAGACCCATTTGTGACCAAACTTTAACTTCCTGACTGATGTCTTGAGATGTTGCTTCAGACCAGAGGAAATTTTTCCAAAAAGTACGATCTGTGTCCCCATGTGCAGTTGCAAACTGTAGTCTGGCTTTTTTATGGCGGTTTTGGAGCAGAGGCTTCTTCCTTGCTAAGCGGCCTTTCAGGTTATGTCGATATAGGACTCGTTTTACTGTGGATATAGATACTTTTGTACCTGTTTCCTCCAGCATCTTCACAAGGTCCTTTGCTGTTGTTCTGGGATTGATTTGCACTTTTCGCACCAAAGTACGTTCATCTCTAGGAGACAGAACGTGTCTCCTTCCTGAGCGGTATGACGGCTGCGTGGGCCCATGGTGTTTATACTTGCGTACTATGGTATGTACAGATGAATGTGGTACCTTCAGGCGTTTGGAAATTTCTCCCAAGGATGAACCAGACTTTTGAAGGTCTACAAAAAAAATTCTGAGGTCTTGGCTGATTTCTTTTTATTTTCCCATGATTGTCAAGCAAAGAGGCACTGAGTTTGAAGGTAGGCCTTGAAATACATCCACAGGTACACCTCCAATTGACTCAAAGTATGTCAATTTGCCTATCAGAAGCTTCTAAAGCCCTGACATAATTTTCTGGAATTTTCCAAGCTGTTTAAAGGCACAATCAAATTAGTGTATGTAAACTTCTGACCCACTGGAATTGTGATACAGTGAATTATAAGTGAAATAATCTGTCTGTAAGCAATTGTTGGAACAATTACTTGTGTCATGCACAAAGTAGATGTCCTAACCAACTTGCCAAAACTATAGTTGTTAACAAGAAATTTGTGGAGTGGTTGAAAAACGAGTTAATGACTCCAACCTAAGTGTAGGTAAACATCCGACTTCAACTGTACATTACAGTTACATTACATTACAGATACAACACATTACAGGTATATTACATATACATTACAGGTACATTACAGATACATTAGATACATTACAGGTATATTACAGATGCATTAAAGGTATATTACAGATGCATTACATTACAGATACATTACAGGTATATTACATATACATTACAGGTACATTACATTACAGATACATTAGATGCATTACAGGTATATTACAGATGCATTACAGATACATTCCAGGTATATTACATATACATTACAGGTACATTACAGGTACATTACAGGTACATTACATTACAGATACATTAGATACATTACAGGTACATTACATTACAGATACATTAGATACATTACAGGTACATTACAGATACATTAGATACATTACAGGTATATTACAGGTAAATTACATTACAGATACATTACAGGTATATTACAGATGCATTACATTACAGACAACACATTAGACATATTACAGATACTGTACAATACATACACATGACATTACAGACACATGGCATTACACTACTGATACATTACGCAATGTATCTGTAATGTATCTGGAATGTCACACTACTGATACTTTACATTACATATACATTACAGACACATGAGATAAAAAAAATACATGATATTACACTACAGATACATTACATTACAGACACATTACAGATACATTGAAGACACATTACATTACAGATACATTACACTACAGATACATTAGATTACAGATACATTACATTACAGATACATTACAGATACATTAAAGACGCATTACATTACAGATACATTACGCTACAGATACATTATAGACACATTACATTACAGATACATTACAGATACATTGAAGACACATTACATTACAGATACATTGAAGACACATTACATTACAGATACACTGAAGACACAGTACATTACAGACATTACAGGTATATTACAGATACACCACATTACATATACAAGACATTACATATACATTAGAATTGTTTTATTTATTTTACCTTTATTTAACTAGGCAAGTCAGTTAAGAACAAATTCTTATTTTCAATGACAGCCTAGGAACAGTGGGTTAACTGCCTGTTCAGGGGCAGAGCGACAGATTTTTTACCTTGTCAGCTCGGGGATTCAATCTTGTAACCTTTGGGTTACTAGTCCAACGCTCTAACAACTAGGCTACCTGCATTACATACACATTCCATTATATTACATATACATTATATCACATTACATATACATTACAGATACATTGCATTATAGATACATTGCATTACATTACAGATACATTACAGATACATTATATAACAGATACATTAGATACATTACATTACAGATACATTACATTACAGATACATTATATAACAGATACATTACAGATGCATTACATTACATTACAGATACATTACATTACATTACAGATACATTAGATACATTACATTACAGATTAATTGCATTACATTACAGATACATTACAGATTAATTGCATTACATTACAGATACATTACAGATTAATTGCATTACATTACAGATACATTACATTACAGATGCATTACATTACAGATACATTACATTACAAATACATTATATATACACACATTATATTAAATTAGAGATACATTACTTCACATTTTTGTTATCTAGTCTTGGCTCCAATAGAGGGCAGCTGTGCTTCTAGCCCCTAGGAAACTTTACAGTATTTTGTTTATGTGTTATTTCTTACATTATTAGGCCAGAAAATGTTTTGTGTTATTACATACAGCCGGGGAGAACTTTTGGATATCAGAGCGGCAATAACTCACCAGCATTACAACCAGGAATACGACTTTCCCGAATAGGATCCTTTGTTCGTACCCCCCAGGGCAATTGAACTGATTCCAGAGGCTGACCCAAAACATCGCCGGAGGAGTGGTCTTCTAGTCCAACTTTATATAATGTTTACATACCCTACATTACTCATCTCATATGTATATAATGTACTCTATACCATCTACTGCATCTTGCCTATGCCGTTCGGCCATCGCTCATCCATATATTTATATGTACATATTCTTATTCATTCCTTTACACTTGTGTGTATAAGGTAGTTGTTGTTAGATTACTTGTTAGATATTACTGCATGGTCCGAACTAGAAGCACAAGCATTTCGCTACACTCGCATTAACATCTGCTAACCATGTGTATGTGACCAATAACATTTGATTTGATTTCTATATCCCCCTCAAGCCGATACCACACCGGACCTCAAGGAAATTCATTGGACTTCATGCAAACTGGAAACCATATATCCTGAGGCTGCATTTATTGTAGCTAGGGATGTTAACAAAGCAAATACTATCAGCATATCGGCTGTAGTACTCGCGCTGGAAAAACACTCAACCATTGTTACTTCTGGGATGCATACCCCGCCCTTGTTTTGATCACTCGGACTGGAAAACGTTACGGGTAGCATCCAAGAATAATATTGGTGTGTACACTGAGACTGATTTCATCAAGAAGTGTATAGGAGATGTTGTACCCACTGTGACTATCAAAACCTACCCTAACCAGAAACTGTGGATAGATGGCAGAATTCGCACGAAACTGAAAGCGCAAACCACCGCATTTAACCATGGAAAAGTGACTGGGAATATGGCAGAATACAAACAGAGTAGTCATTCCCTCCGCAAGGCAATCAAACTGGCAAAAACTCAGTATAGAGACAAAGTGGATTCGCAATTCAACGGCTGAGACACGAGACGTATGTGGCAGGGTCTACAGACAATCACGGACTACAAAAGGAAAACCAGCCACGTCGCGGACACCGATGTCACGCA
Organism: Brachymystax lenok tsinlingensis; assembly: GCA_030435695.1. Taxonomy (NCBI): domain Eukaryota; kingdom Metazoa; phylum Chordata; class Actinopteri; order Salmoniformes; family Salmonidae; genus Brachymystax; species Brachymystax lenok. The sequence continues at coordinate 214,611 of CM059793.1, forward strand.
TCCAGACAAACAAAACACCTTCTTCGCTCGCTTTGAGGATAATACAGCACCACCAATGCGGCCAGCGACCAAGGATTGTGGGCTCTCCTTCATGAGTAAGACATTTAAACGTGTTGACCCTCGCAGGGCTGCCGGCCCAGACGGCATCCCTAGGCGAGCATGCGCAGACCAGCTGGCTGGTGTGTTTACGGACATATTCAATCTCTCCCTATGCCAGTCTGCTGTCCCCACATGCTTCAAGATGGCCACCATTGTTCCTGTACCCAAGAAGGCTAAGGTAACTGAACTAAATGACTATCACCCCGTAGCACTCACTTCTGTCATCATGAAGTGCTTTGAGAGACAAGTCAAGGATCATATCACCTCCACCTTACCTGTCACCCTAGACCCAATCCAATTTGTTTACTGCCCCAATAGGTCCACAGACTATGCAATAGCCATCACACTGCCCTATCCGATCTGGACAAGAGGAATACCTATGTAAGAATGCTGTTCATTGACTACAGCTCAACATTCAACACCATAGTACCCTCCAAGCTTATCACTAAGCTCGAGGCCCTGGGTCTGAACCCCGCCCTGTGCAATTGGGTCCTGGACTTTCTGACGGGCCGCCCCCAGGTGGTGAAGGGAGGAAACAACATCTCCACCCCGCTGATCCTCAACACTGGGGGCCCACAAGGGTGCCTTCTCAGCCGCCTCCTGTACTTCCTGTTCACCCATGACTGAGTGGCCATGCACGCCTCCAACTCAATCATCAAGTTTGGAGACGTCACAACAGTAGTAGGCTTGATTACCAACAACGATGAGACGGCCTACAGGGAGGAGGTGAGGGCCCTCGGAGTGTGGTGTCAGGAAAATAACCTCTCACTCAACGTCAACAAAGCAAAGGAGATGATCGTGGACTTCAGGAAACAGCAGAGGGAGCACCCCCCTATCCACATCGACGGGACAGTAGTGGAGAAGGTGGAAAGTTTTAAGTTCCTCGGAGTACATTTCACTGACAAACTGAAATGGTCCACCCACACAAACAGCGTGGTGAAGAAGGCACAACAGCGCCTCTTCAACCTCAGGAGGCTGAAGAAATGTGGCTTGTCACCTAAAACTCTCAAACTTTTACAGACAGGAATTCTCTCACAATTGAGAGCATCCTGTCGGGCTGTATCACCGCCTGGTACGGCAACTGCACCACCCACAACCGCAGGGCTCTCCAGGGGGTGGTGCGGTCCGCATAACATATCACCGGGGACAAACTACCTGCCCTCCAGGACACCTACAGCACCCGATGTCACAGGAAGGCCAAAAATATCATCAAGGACAACAACCACCAGAGCCACTGCCTGTTCACCCCGCTGTCATCCAGAAGGCGAGGTCAGTACAGGTGCATCAAAGCTGGGACCGAGAGACTGAAAAACAGCTTCTATCTCAAGGCCATCAGACTGTTAAACAGCCTCACTAGCACAGAGAGGCTGCTGCCTACATACAGACATTAAATCATTGGCCACTTTAATAAATTGAACGCTAGTCACTTTAATAATGTCACTTTAATAGATATTTAATAGATGTTTACATATCTTGCATTACTCATCTCATATGTATATACTGTATTCTATACTATTCTACTGTGTCTTAGTCTATGCCGCTCTGACATTACTCGTCCAAATATTTATATATTCTTAATTCCATTCCTTTACTTTGTTGTGAAATTGTTCTATATTAATTGTTAGATATTGCTACACTGTCGGAACTAGAAGCACAAGCATTTCGCTACTCACAATAACATCTGTTGACACGTGTATGTGACCAACACAATTTGATTTGGTGGTGGCAGCATCATGCTGTGGGGATGTATTTCAGAGGCAGGGACTGGGACACTAGTCAGGATCAAAAGGAAAGACGAACGGAGAAAAGTACAGAGAGGCTCACCTTCCAACAGGACAATGACCCTAAGCACACAGCCAAGACAATGCAGGAGTGGCTTCGGGACAAGTCTCTGAATGTCCTTGAATTGCCAAGCCAGAGCCCAGACTTGAACCCGATCGAACATCTCTGGAGAGACCTGAAAATAGCTGTGCAGCGACACGACCCATCCAACCTGACAGAGCTTGAGAGGATCTACAGAGAAGAATAGGAGAAACTCCCCAAATAGAGGTGTGCCAAGCTTGTAGTGTCAAACCCAAGAAGACTGGAGGCTGTAATCACTGCCAAAGATGCTTCAACAAAGTACTGAGTAAAGGGTCTGAATACTTCTGTAAATGTTATATTTCGGTTTATATTTTTAATACATTTGCAAAAAAAATTAAAAAAACTGTTTTTGCTAGGTCATTACGGGGTATTGTGTGAAGATTGATGAGGCTGAAAAAATTAAGAGGTCTGAATACACGGTACATGACAGATACAGTGGGGCAAAAAAGTATTTAGTCAGCCACCAATTGTGCAAGTTCTCTCACTTAAAAAGATGAGAGAGGCCTGTAATTTTCATCATAGGTACTCTTCAACTATGACAGACAAAATGAGGAAAAAAAATCCAGAATATCACATTGTAGGATTTTTAATGAATTTATTTGCAAATTATGGTGGAAAATAAGTATTTGGTCACATACAAACAAGCAAGATTTCTGGCTCTCACAGACCTGTAACCTCTTCTTTAAGAGGCTCCTCTGTCCTCCACTCGTTACCTGTATTAATGGCACCTGTTTGAACTTGTTATCAGTATAAAAGACACCTGTCCACAACCTCAAACAGTCACACTCCAAACTCCACTATGGCCAAGACCAAAGAGCTGTCAAAGGACACCAGAAACAAAATTGTAGACCTGCACCAGGTTGGGAAGACTGAATCTGCAATAGGTAAGCAGCTTGGTTTGAAGCAATCAACTGTGGGAGCAATTATTAGGAAATGGAAGACATACAAGACCACTGATAATCTTCCTCGATCTGGGGCTCCACGCAAGATCTCACCCCGTGGGGTCAAAATGATCACAAGAACGGTGAGCAAAAATCCCAGAACCACACGGGGACCTAGTGAATGACCTGCAGAGAGCTGGGACCAAAGTAACAAAGCCTACCATCAGTAACACACTACGCCGCCAGGGACTCAAATCCTGCAGTGCCAGACGTGTCCCCCTGCTTAAGCCAGTACATGTTCAGGCCCGTCTAAAGTTTGCTAGAGAGCATTTGGATGATCCAGATGAGGATTGGGAGAATGTCATATGGTCAGATGAAACCAAAATAGAACTTTTTGGTAAAAACTCAACTCGTCGTGTTTGGAGGACAAAGAATGCTGAGTTGCATCCAAAGAACACCATACCTACTGTGAAGCATGGGGGTGGAAACATCATGCTTTGGGGCTGTTTTTCTGCAAAGGGACCAGGACGACTGATCCGTGTAAAGGAAAGAATGAATGGGGCCATGTATCGTGAGATTTTGAGTGAAAACCTCCTTCCATCAGCAAGGGCATTGAAGATGAAACGTGGCTGGGTCTTTCAGCATGACAATGATCCCAAACACACCGCCCGGCAATCTAAGGAGTGGCTTCGTAAGAAGCATTTCAAGGTCCTGGAGTGGCCTAGCCAGTCTCCAGATCTCAACCCCATAGAAAATCTTTGGAGGGAGTTGAAAGTCCGTGTTGCCCAGCGACAGCCCCAAAACATCACTGCTCTAGAGGAGATCTGCATGGAGGAATGGGCCAAAATACCAGCAACAGTGTGTGAAAACCTTGTGAAGACTTACAGAAAATGTTTGACCTCTGTCATTGCCAACAAAGGGTATATAACAAAGTATTGAGATAAACTTTTGTTATTGACCAAATACTTATTTTCCACCATAATTTGCAAATAAATAAATAAAAAATCCTACAATGTGATTTTCTGGATTTATTTTTCTCATTTCGTCTGTCATAGTTGAAGTGTACCTATGATGGAAATTACAGGCCTCTCTCATCTTTTTAAGTTGGAGAACTTGCACAATTGGTGGCTGACTAAATACTTTTTTGCCCCACTGTACATGATACTACATTACAGTTAAATTACATTACAGACACATGATATTACATTACAGACACATGATACTACATTACAGATAAATTACATTACAGATACATGATATTACATTACAGACACATGATATTACATTACAGATACATATGATACTACATTACAGACACATGATATTACATTACAGATACATGATACTACATTATAGATAAATTACATTACAGACACATGATACTACATTACAGACACATGATACTACATTACAGATACATGATATTACAGATACATGATATTACATTACAGATAAATTACATTACAGACACATGATACTACATTACAGATACATGATACTACATTACAGATACATGATACTACATTACAGATACATGATATTACAGATACATGATATTACATTACAGATACATGACATTACATTACAGATAAATTACATTACAGACACATGATACTACATTACAGATACATGATACTACATTACAGATACATGATATTACAGATACATGATACTACATTACAGATACATGACATTACAGATACATGATATTACATGACATTACAGATACATGACATTACAGATACATGACATTACAGATACATGACATTACAGATACATGATACTACATTACAGATACATTACATTACAGACATGATATTACATCACATTACAGATACATGATACTACATTACAGATACATGATATTACATTACAGATACATGATATTACATTACAGATACATGATATTACATTACAGATACATGATATTACAGATACATGATATTACATTAGGTTACAGATAAATGAATTTACATTAGATACATTAAATTAAAGATACATTAAATTACATTACATTAAAGATACATTACATTAAAGATACAGTAGATGAATGTGCCAAGTAAAAATACTGGGGTGCAAAGGAGCAAGATGAATAACTAAATACGGTAGGGGATGAGGTAGTTGGTTGGGCTATTTACAGATGGGCTATATACAGGTGCAGGGGTCTGTGAGCTGCTGCTTAAAGCTGGTGAGGGAGATAAGTGTCTCCAGTTTCAGAGATTTTTGTAGTTCATTCCAGTCATTGGCAGCAGAGAACTGGAAGGAAAGGCGGCCAAAGGAGGAATTGGCTTTGGGGGTGACCAGTGAGATATACCTGCTGGAGCGCGTGCTACGGGTGGGTACTGCTATGGTGACCAGCGATCTGAGATAAGGCGGGACTTTACCTAGCAGGGACTTGTAGATGACCTGGAGCCAGTGGATCTGGCGACGAGTGTAAAGCGAGGGCCAGCTAACGAGAGCGTACAGGTCGCAGATACATTACATTACAGATACATGACATTACATTACAGATACATGATATTACATTACAGATACATGATATTACATTACAGATACATGATATTACATTACATTACAGATACATTATATTACATTACAGATACATGATATTACATTACAGATACATGATATTACATTACAGATACATGACATTACATTACAGATACATGATATTACATTACAGATACATGATATTACATTACAGATACATGATATTACATTACAGATACATGACATTACAGATACATGATACTACATTACAGATACATGATATTACATTACAGATACATGATATTACATTACAGATACATTATATATACATTATATTACATTACAGATACATGATATTACATTACAGATACATGATATTACATTACAGATACATGATATTACATTACAGATACATGATATTACATTACAGATACATGATATTACATTACAGATACATGATATTACATTACAGATACATGACATTACAGATACATGATACTACATTACAGATACATGATATTACAGATACATGATACTACATTACAGATACATGATATTACAGATACATGATATTACATTACAGATACATGATATTACAGATACATGATACTACATTACAGATACATGATATTACAGATACATGATACTACATTACAGATACATGATATTACAGATACATGATATTACATTACATTACAGATACATTATATTACATTACAGATACATGATATTACATTACAGATACATGATATTACATTACAGATACATGATATTACATTACAGATACATGATATTACATTACAGATACATGATATTACATTACAGATACATGATATTACATTACAGATACATGATATTACATTACAGATACATGATATTACATTACAGATACATGATACTACATTACAGATACATGACATTACAGATACATGATATTACATTGCAGATACATGATACATACATGATATTACATTACAGATACATGATACTACATTACAGATACATGATACTACATTACAGATACATGACATTACAGATACATGATACTACATTACAGATACATGATATTACAGATACATGACATTACAGATACTACATTAGTTCTCCCCGGGCGCCGAAGACGTGGATGTCGATTAAAGGCAGCCCCCCGCACCTCTCTGATTCAGAGGGGTTGGGTTAAATGCGGAAGACACATTTCAGTTGAAGGCATTTGGTTGTACAACTGACTAATAATGGTGACTTTGACTTTTTTTGACATTACAGATACATGATATTACATTACAGATACATGATATTACATTACAGATACATGATATTACATTACAGATACATGATATTACAGATACATGATATTACATTACAGATACATGATATTACATTACAGATACATGATATTACATTACAGATGCATGATATTACAGATACATGATATTACATTACAGATACATGATATTACATTACAGATACATGATATTACAGATACATGACATCACATTACATATACATTAGAGGCATTTGTTTTAATGGAATGGAGAGTCATGCCCTACTTTTCAGTGTGAATCAGCATAACCCTAAACTTAACCCCAGTAGCATCCCTGACCTTTAACTCCTGACCTCTGACCTTACCTTCATGAGGTCCAGCAGGGCTCCACTGATGAACCCCAGGTACTTCCTCTCCAGGGTGGTGGGGTGGTTCACTGCTGGGAACTGAAACGCACACAACAAATAGCATGGTTTGCGTGTCATGCCTCTACCACCATCAGCAGCCAGTCGTCCCGTCAACCAGCCTGTCAGCCAGTCAACCAGTCAGTCAGTCAACCAGCCAGTCAGCCAACCAGCTAGCTAGCCAGCCAGCCAGCCAGCCAGTCAACCAGCCAGTCAGTCAACAAGCCAGCCAGCCAACCAGCTAGCCAGCCAGTCAGTCAACAAGCCAGCCAGCCAACCAGCTAGCCAGCCAGCAAGTCAACCAGCCAGTTAGCAAGTCAACCAGCCAGTCAGTCAACCAGCCAGCCAGCCAGCCAACTAGCCAGCCATCCAGTCTGTACGCACGCCAGTCAGCCAGCCAACCAGCAAGCCAACCACCCAGCCATCTAGTAAGCTAGCCAGCCAACCAGTCAGTAACACCAGCCAGTCAGCCAGCCAGTCAGTAATGATCTGAACCTCTCCTCACAGCAGAATGGAGATAAATGATGTGTCACTGTGATCCAACCAGTCATGCCACAGCTAGCCAGAGAGAGTGAGGAGTGAGGTGGACAGAGAGAGTACTGAGAGCAGAGACAGTGTCCAGCCTGTCCTACCCGTAGCCCGTGGAATCGAGGGTTATTGTAGAACAGTTTCATCTGTTCAGTAGGCAGTGGTCCCAGGACCTTCTGAATGGTGAAGAGCTGATCTATCTCACTCTCCCCTGGGAACAACGGCTGGCCATCACTCAGCTCCCCCATGATACAGCCTACTGACCACATGTCCACTGCCTTACCATACGGAGCCCTGGGGGAAGAGGGGAGACGGGGGGGAAAGAGGGGAGACGGGGGGAGAGGGAGAGAAGAGGGGAGACGGGGGGAGAGGGGAGACGGGGGAGAGGGGAGACGGGGGGAGAGGGTGTTGGTCATTATAATAGTATAGTTCATGTCTGCAGTATCCTACCTGCATGTGTTGGTGCTTCATGTTTACAGTATCCAGGTTCAACCAGTACTACACAAACACACCAAACTCACCCCAGTAGTAGTTCTGGAGAGCGGTACCACCTAGTGGCCACGTACTCTGTGTAGTTGGCATCATTTCCCTCTGAGAGATTACGGGCGAAGCCTGACAAGAGAAGACAGACAGTGCAGTGAATAAGAGAGAGGACAGGAAGTGACCTCAGAGACCAACTAACCAGGAACACAGCTAAGACAGTCAAGTCATTTCAGTTGGATGATGAGGACACAGGAACAACAGTCTAAGAACAACCAGTCAGACCCCCTCTCTCTCTGTATTCACTGAGTAAACAGAATGAGTCAACACAGCAGCTAAAGATAGACTGTAAGGTTACTGCTCTACAGAGTAAATGGAGGTGTCAGGGTTCTCAAAGAACACCAGAACACCAACCTGACTATCATAGTGTCTGGTACTGACCCACCAGAACACCAACCTGACTATCATAGTGTCTGGTACTGACCCACCAGAACACCAACCTGACTATCATAGTGTCTGGTACTGACCCACCAGAACACCAACCTGACTATCATAGTGTCTGGTACTGACCCACCAGAACACCAACCTGACTATCATAGTGTCTGGTACTGACCCACCAGAACACCAACCTGACTGACTGGACGTGCAGCAGAACATAATCACATGACAATGAAAGAAAGAATTGGGGAAATAAAACACATGTAAAGAAAGTAACTATCAATGACCACATGGTAGGAGGAGAGCTGTGGTAGTAACAACACCAAGACCACATGGTAGGAGGAGAGCTGTGGTAGTAACAACACCAAGACCACATGGTAGGAGGGGAGCTGTGGTAGTAACAACACCAAGACCACATGGTAGGAGGAGAGCTGTGGTAGTAACAACACCAAGACCACATGGTAGGAGGAGAGCTGTGGTAGTAACAACACCAAGACCACATGGTAGGAGGAGAGCTGTGGTAGTAACAACACCAAGACCACATGGTAGGAGGGAGCTGTGGTAGTAACAACACCAAGACCACATGGTAGGAGGAGAGCTGTGGTAGTAACAACACCAAGACCACATGGTAGGAGGAGAGCTGTGGTAGTAACAACACCAAGACCACATGGTAGGAGGAGAGCTGTGGTAGTAACAACACCAAGACCACATGGTAGGAGGGGAGCTGTGGTAGTAACAACACCAAGACCACATGGTTGGAGGGGAGCTGTGGTAGTAACAACACCAAGACCACATGGTAGGAGGAGAGCTGTGGTAGTAACAACACCAAGACCACATGGTAGGAGGGGAGCTGTGGTAGTAACAACACCAAGACCACATGGTAGGAGGGGAGCTGTGGTAGTAACAACACCAAGACCACATGGTAGGAGGAGAGCTGTGGTAGTAACAACACCAAGACCACATGGTAGGAGGAGAGCTGTGTGGGGTCTGGTGTCTGACATGATGTTGCCAATCTGTGGTGAGAGACTGACAACCTGCTGAGGCTCAGAGTGTGTGTGTGTGTGTGTGTGTGTGTGTGTGTGTGTGTGTGTGTGTGTGTGTGTGTGTGTGTGTGTGTGTGTGTGTGTGTGTGTGTAAGGCTTGGAGTGTCAGACAGACACTGTAACCTTCCAGAGAGAAGACAGACTAACACAATTCCATATGAAGACTAGCTGTTTCTATGGGAACTAAAATCAACATGTTAATGGCTAAGGACTGAAGAAATGAAAGACAGTTGATACAGGTAGTACAGTAGAGACTAAAGATTCTCTAACAGGTTGGTGCTGTAACTGACTGAATGAAGGTGACAGACAGACAGACAGACAGACAGGTTGCTCTGCTCACCGAAGTCACATAGCTTGAGGATGTCATCAGAACTGATAAGAAGGTTCTCTGGCTTTATGTCTGAGGAGAGAGACACAGAGAGAGACAGACAGGAGAGACAGAAAGGAGGGAGAAACAGAGAGACAGACAGGAAGGAGAGACGGAGAGACACCGGAGGGAGAGATTGAGACAGACAGGAGACAGACAGAAGGGAGAGACAGACAGAGAGAGAGAGAGACAGGAGCATGTCAGTTCATGGCTGGCAGGGTGTGTCATTGCTTTAACACTAACACTGCTGTCACTCTCACATGTCTGTCTCACTAAAAGGTCAGATGGGAACAGCATCATGTCTACTTGTACTTCAGAAAACCAGAGAATCATATCACAACTAAGTCAGGTCATATTGAGGGGATATGGTTAGCCACTGAACAGACTATTAGAATATCCAACCAGAAAAGATGTTGTGGCAGGACGGAGGAATGCTGGGACTTCATATTACCTGAAGAGGGTGCACAAGAGCCCAATGGAAGACTGAGGCTCCAGTATACTACAGGTGTGTTAGCTGGTTCTGGTTCCTATAATGAAAGGCTGAGGGTCCAGTATACTACAGGTGTGTTAGCTGGTTCTGGTTCCTATAATGAAAGGCTGAGGATCCAGTATACTACAGGTGTGTTAGCTGGTTCTGGTTCCTATAATGAAAGGCTGAGGATCCAGTATACTACAGGTGTGTTAGCTGGTTCTGGTTCCTATAATGAAAGGCTGAGGCTCCAGTATACTACAGGTGTGTTAGCTGGTTCTGGTTCCTATAATGAAAGGCTGAGGATCCAGTATACTACAGGTGTGTTAGCTGGTTCTGGTTCCTATAATGAAAGGCTGAGGCTCCAGTATACTACAGGTGTGTTAGCTGGTTCTGGTTCCTATAATGAAAGGCTGAGGATCCAGTATACTACAGGTGTGTTAGCTGGTTCTGGTTCCTATAATGAAAGGCTGAGGATCCAGTATACTACAGGTGTGTTAGCTGGTTCTGGTTCCTATAATGAAAGGCTGAGGATCCAGTATACTACAGGTGTGTTAGCTGGTTCTGGTTCCTATAATGGAAGGCTGAGGTTCCAGTATACTACAGGTGTGTTAGCTGGTTCTGGTTCCTATAATGGAAGGCTGAGGCTCCAGTATACTACAGGTGTGTTAGCTGGTTCTGGTTCCTATAATGAAAGGCTGAGGATCCAGTATACTACAGGTGTGTTAGCTGGTTCTGGTTCCTATAATGGAAGGCTGAGGTTCCAGTATACTACAGGTGTGTTAGCTGGTTCTGGTTCCTATAATGAAAGGCTGAGGCTCCAGTATACTACAGGTGTGTTAGCTGGTTCTGGTTCCTTTAGCATCATGTCTCCTTACCCCGGTGGACAATGTCATTCCTATGACACCAGTGGATAGCTTTGATCAGCTGGTAGATGTAGTCCCTGACTTTATCAGATGCCACTCCGTTAGGAAGCTCCTCCAGCAGCTCCAGCATGTTCTGAAAGAGACCAACAGACGGGATCAGTATCAATCTCCTGGACTATTTATTTGATCAACATCTAGACTATCATTTGAAAGCTTCAGAAGTCCTTTTACTCTGAGATATAATCAATACTCACTGCAGGAGACTACAAGTGAAGCTAGTCTTACCTTCTCTACATACTCAAACACCAGGTAGAGCTTCCCCCTCCTGCGGAAGGCTTCCTTCAGCTCCACGATATTCTCCTGCTTCAGGGTTCGGAGCATCTTCAGCTCCCGGAGTGTGGTCTCCTTAACCTCCTCATTCTCTGGGGAAAGGAGAGAGAGACAGGAAGAGCGGAGTGAGACAGACAGGACGAGAGGAGAGGACAGACAGGACGAGAGGAGAGGACAGACAGGACGAGAGGAGAGGACAGACAGGACGAGAGGAGAGGACAGACAGGACGAGAGGAGAGGACAGACAGGAAAAGAGGAGAGGACAGACAGGAAAAGAGGAGAGGACAGACAGGAAGAAAAGACAGACAAGAGAACCATGAGAGGAGAGACAGACAGGAGGACCCACAAAGGGATAGAGCGACAGGGAAGGAGAGAAGACAGACAGGACTTCAAATCAAAGTTAATATGTCACGTGCGCCGAATACAACAGGTGTAGACCTCACAGTGAAATGCTGAATACAACAGGTGTAGACCTCACAGTGAAATGCTGAATACAACAGGTGTAGACCTCACAGTGAAATGCTGAATACAACAGGGTGTAGACCTTACAGTGAAATGCTGAATACAACAGGTGTAGACCTCACAGTGAAATGCTGAATACAACAGGTGTAGACCTCACAGTGAAATGCTGAATACAACAGGTGTAGACCTCACAGTGAAATGCTGAATACAACAGGTGTAGACCTTACAGTGAAATGCTGAATACAACAGGTGTAGACCTTACAGTGAAATGCTGAATACAACAGGTGTAGACCTCACAGTGAAATGCTGAATACAACAGGTGTAGACCTTACAGTGAAATGCTGAATACAACAGGTGTAGACCTTACAGTGAAATGCTGAATACAACAGGTGTAGACCTTACCGTGAAATGCACGATTTTGTACGTTTGCCCACTGACAAAGAAATGATCAGTCTATAATTTTAATGGTAGGTTTATTTGAACAGTGAGAGACAGAATAACAACAACAAAAATCCAGAAAAACGCATGTGAAAAATGTTAGAAATTGATTTGCATTTTAATGAGGGAAATAAGTATTTGACCCCTCTGCAAAACATGACTTAGTACTTGGTGGCAAAACCCTTGTTGGCAATCACAGAGGCCAGACGTTTCTTGTAGTTGGCCACCAGGTTCGCACACATCTCAGGAGGGATTTTGTCCCACTCCTCTTTGCAGATCTTCTCCAAGTCATTAAGGTTTCGAGGCTGACGTTTGGCAACTCGAACCTTCAGCTCCCTCCACAGATTTTCTATGGGATTAAAGTCTGGAGACTGGCTAGGCCACTCCAGGACCTTAATGTGCTTCTTCTTAAGCCATTATTTTGTTGCCTTGACTGTGTTTTGGGTCATTGTCATGCTGGAATACCCATCC